>PVJH01018856.1:26865-44403 GCA_004026705.1 Nesogale talazaci
CCCTGATTGTGCCTGGTGAGGACTCTGCCGGGCATCTTGAGAAAGCCCCGGGTGCTGGGCTCGCTGGGTGAGCAAGGCCTCAGCTCACGGACTGGTGCCTTGGACCTCAGGCCACTTTCTGGGGGACACTCGGTGGAGAAGCACCTTCTGAAATCTGCTGGCCTCCTCCTCACCCCCAAGGCTGTTCTTCGTACAGCGGTCCTCCAGGGAGAACACCCCCAAGGCCAGAGAGGGGTGCGTCCGGGCAGAGGAAGAGTCCTGAAGTGAAATGATAAAGAACAGAAGCCGACAAAGCAACAGGCCCACACAGGGGAGGTCGGGACAAGTCCAGGAAGCGTGTTTAATTGGCGCGACACGGATGACATACAACAGGAGACGGGCGGGGGCCTGGGCGTGCCATGTGGCCCCGAGGCCCGTGCCACCAGGGCAAGAGCCTTGCCCCTTCTCCAGACACACACACCAGCAGGTTCAGACAGGACAGCACCCCAAACGGGGACAGAAGGAGGTAGGGGGTGGGGGAGGGAGGTAAGCAGGAAGAAAACAAACAACCACAATGAGAAACATTGTTTTTTGCTTTTGTTTTTGGCAAACGCCTTTCCAAAGTTGCAGACTTTGGCAGGGGGGGGCGGGCTGTCATTGTACCCACAGTCGGTCCTCACCACACCCTGGTGAGCTGGGCCAGGTGGAGACTCTGACTCCCAGCTGATGGACCGAGGAACTAACACTCAGCGAGTGGAAGTGGCTTACCCTGGACCCCAGAGAGAGCAGGCCCCAGCGTCCCACCAGGACAGGAGTGACGCCCCTCGAGCCGAGGGCCACTACCAAGACACGGGGACAGCCACAGGCTGGGGAGGGGACCTCAGGCTTAACCTACTGCCGGGGCACTAGAGACAGACAGCCTCAACCTGGGTTCCAAGATGCCAAGACAGAGATGGGACCAGCTGTTTATTCAACAAAAGCCTTTTTATTCATTCAAAAATCAACCATTGGGTTTATTCTGCAGAGTCATTAAAAAAAAAAAAAAAGAGGCGTCAAGGCTTCCCATCACAGTGCCCTTATGCTAATGAACTTGCTATTCTGGAGGAGACCCCAAAGATGGGCGTCTGGGAGACACGCTGCCGGTAAAGTGGGGGCTGGAGGCCCAGGACCTTTGAAAACTCCACAGCGCTCTCCCTGCTCCCTGGGCCTGCCTCATGAGCTTGGCAGGGGCGGAGCTCCCAGAGTCCTTTGCGCCTCTCTGCCACCAGGGAGCCTTCTGCTGGGCTCCCGAGAGAGGCTGTCTGGCCCAGAGGGCCGTGAGGCACCTCCAAGCCTCTATCCCGCCCCCCACAAACCCTCCCCAGGAGAGGCAGCATCCCCAGAGACCCCGAAATGCCTGTCATCTGAGAAGCTACTTGTTAAACCTAAAAGCATTTCAGAGGAAGAGATATCAGTACACAGGATGCCACAGAGATCTGCTTTCACGTGCTCCTCCATGCTACCCAGTTAAATACTTCATCAGTGGGAAATCGGGGCCTTCTCCCCCCAGTCTCCAGCCACACAAAATGGGGTTCAGAAGCTGCGAGGAGGCCAGGGCAGCTGCAGCTTGGGGCCCACCGACCACCACGAGGGACTGGATGCTGTGTGGGAAACTGCATTGGAGAGGGGCAGTGGCTGATCGGGAGGGAGTCTGAGGCCTGGTGAGAGGGACGGACAGAAATCTGTCCCTGTCTGCAGCCTGGAGCCCAAGTGACCAGTGTCCAGCACCCTACCACGAAAGAAGATGACCTCCCAATACCTCTCGCCTGAGTCAGAGACGTGCCTGAGGCATGAGGCCCATGGCACCTTGGTCTGCCAAGGCCCAAAACCGTCCTGGTGACTTGGAGCACACAGGCCAGGGGACAGCCTCCCGTGCAGATAATCAATAGATAGCAGGGGACAGAATGGCCCCACTGGAAGGGTCTCCATCCTCAACCTTAGAAATGCATCTGGCCCCAGTCCCGTTCTCAGGAGCCCACCACAGCACCCGGCCCTCTGGTCAGAGCCACTGACGGAGGGCGTGGACAGAGCACGCCACGCGGCCCCAGGAAACCCCTGCTCTCATCCTCTCCCATCCCAAGTCTCCGAGTTCATGCAGAGCCTCAGGACCCCCAGTCAGATCCAAGCCAACACACCCCAGGAAAGGTGGGAGACCCCAGACCCCCGAACCAGTGGTCTGAGCAGGAAGCTGACCAGGGAGGGCATCAAAGGCCCCAGCTGAAATGACAGCACCCCGACCCCGTTAGGACTGGGGGCTTACACATGGGGCGGCCAGTGCAGCCGAAAGGGCCAGAGGTTACTGCGAGAGGGGAGAGTTCTGGGGTTGGCTGTGAGTTTTCAGCTCCCAGGGACGAGCATGCAAGAACCACAGGGTCCAGAGTCAAGGCTCTTCAAAAGAGGTGCCCTCTGGCAGAAGGGGCGGCTGCTGAGGGTGAAGCAGGGGACAAAGGCAGGGGGGAGACCCAAGCCCACCCAAAGCAGACACTGAGGGCCGACGTCCCCCGCTCAGGGCTGGAAAAAAAGCAAGGTGGAGAGCTGCTGGCTTTGCAAGAAGAAATGGTTATTCTGGACGCAGGCCTGACCCCAGACCGCCTAGAAGATCACTCCTTGCCGGAGAAACCTGGTAAAGACTAGCTCTGGGCGGAGGCGCCAACCAACTTGCTCCCTGGACACACACACACACCCAGTCTGCGAGAACCAAGACTCACAGAAGGAGGGAGAAAGCATCTGACACGCCCCACTGCTGGGATGCCTCTCTCACCCCCACCCGCCAGCAACTGGGAGAGTTGCTTCTCTCGGGCTCCGGGCTCGGGCCAAGAGCCCAAAACAGAACTGTGTCCTGAAGCCCCACTTGCAAACATCACCACAGACCACAAAACCCCAAGGAGGCAGAGTCCCAGGCACTGAGATTAGGGTACAAAGACAGCCTGGAAACTGTCCCAAAGATCCACCGGCCCAGGGAGAGCGTTCGGATGCTACAGATGAAGCCACTGACCCAGAAAGGGCCTGGCCTGGGTGGTAGGAGCCAGGGGCCACACCTGGGGTGTCTGCTCTCCAGTCCAGGGGCACCTCACACCACATGCCCGGGGGCGGGGGTTGCTCTGGGGCCCACAGAAGCGCTAGAAGCCTCCTGTAGGCCCTGGTGTCCAGCTCAAGGCCAGGTTGCAGGGTCAGCCTGAGGGAGATTGCCAGAAGAACCTATGTCCCCGGAGCTCAGAGAAAAAGGGCAGGAAGGAAGGGAGGAAGTCAGGGTCCACTGGGAAGAGAGGCAGGGAGACAAGTCCAGTGGAAGGAGCTCGTGGGCCGTTTCTAACCCACCACCAGGTGGAGGGGTCCCTAACCCACCCCCACTGCTCACGGGTTTGCAAAGCCCTCTGCACCTCAGCCGTGGCTTGGGTGCTCACCGCCCACTCCCTGAGGCTCCTCATCTCAGGCTGAGCACCCCTTCTACAGGCTGCCAGAAACATCCAGACAAGCCCAAGACACCAAAGACGGCCCAGCTCATCCCCAGAGAGAATTTGGGAAAGCAGAGGCGAGGGAAGGGGGAGCGAGAGATTCTGGATGGAGGCGTTGGACTGGGGGGAAACAGTACATCAGCCATTTAAGAATTTCCACCTCCCTCCTCGCCAAGCATCGAGCACAGTATCAGAAGGAAAGAAAGAAAGAAAGAAAGAAAGAAAGAAAGAAAGAAAGAAAGAAAGAAAGAAAGAAAGAAAGGAAATTGATTTTTGGCTTCTCGGCCGCTGCGGGCCACCGTCCTCCCAAGAGCGGGTGGGCAGGTGGGTGGGGAGGTGCACATGTAAACGGTAGCCCCCGCGTTCCTTGGAGCTTTGGACACAGAGGCAGCAGCAACAGTTAACAACCAATAAATAAAAGATATCAACTAGATATGTATAAAAAAAAAAAAACAAGCTCACTTTTACCACAAAAAGCGCAATACTGTTATCACAAAAAGTAGGTACTCGGTCGTAAGGACTCCCGTGACCCACGGAGGAAGTCCTGCTGCTGGAAGGTGAGATGACACATGGCATGAATCGGGCGCCTCCCCAGGCCTCCCGTCCCCCAAGGCAGAGGCCAGGCCTTCCCAGAGGCCCAGGCAAGAGTTCTCTTAGGTCCCCAAAGCCTTCTTGTTGTTGTCAGTCGGTATCTTCTAGGACAGAAGGTAGTCGCTTCATTTTTCCTGTTAACCGTCTGTTGGAAATAGGACCGGTTAGAAACAAGAACAGAAGCACACGCGCAGGAAAGCAAGAGAAATCCAGAGGCCATGGGGCGGCGAGTCCTTGGCTTGGCAGAGGGCTGGTTCACGTGGTGAGTTGATCCCGGACAAGCAGAGGCTGTTGGCAAGTGGGGCCGTTGGCTTCAGGCAGCTGTGGGTGCAGGGCAGCGGGGAGGAGAGCGGGGGTCTCCAGGCCCAGGGAAGTCCTGCGGAGGGAGGGAGGCAGGGAGCACACAGGAGGGCGAGGGTGGGGCTGAGGTGGCCTCATGGCGCAAGAAGAGGCGAGTGGTTCCCAGACATCTGGAAGACACAGGAAGGGCAGTGCGTTAGGGGCTGGCTGCCCGGGGCTCGGGGCTCCCTGGGCGGAGCAAACAGTTAACATGCTCGGCTGCCAACTCAAAGGTTGGGGGTTCAAGGTCACCCAGAGGCTCCTTGCAGAAAAGTTTGGTGATCCGTGCGGGGTGCGCGGCCCGACTTCCACATGCTGGAGTGGCCGTGCCCGGGTACCAATTCCAAGCCAACTGGTTTTGGAGGGTGGGGGGGAGGGGCAGAAGCTCACTCACTCATGAGCTGGCAGGAGGGTGGCTGACAAGGTGGCCTATGCATCAGAAGTCTTAGAAATGTGCAAAGCCTTGGGTCCAGCCTATGATTCTGGAGACCTCTATACCCTTAAGAAATAAGATGCTCATTGTCCTTATGTCACAGCCTGAGAGCATGGCTGGGAGCAACCTGGGTGCAGCAGCAGGGTGCTGGATGAACAGAGGAAGGCCTATTCCCACTCTGATCCCCATGGAGCCCATTCCGAGCCTCGGGCCTCTGGAGGACAGAGTAGCACTGCCCTGTGCGTCCAGGACGGCCTGTCATTCTTCACAGAAGTGAAGGAGAAAAGCCTCAACTGTCTCCCTTGGTTCCGTGGGTGGGCTCGAACCGACAGCCTGGCCATCATGTAACCCGCCCTGCCACCAGGGCTCCAGAGGGGACACGAGCCTGCGGCCCCTGAAGATAATAGATGGGTCTGCTTGGAGTGTGATGAGCTTTGGAACACAGGTCCGAGTGTTGGTGGCACATATGATGGATGCATGTATGACTGCCACTCGGCTGTGCGAGTGTGAAATGGCTAGATGTAAGGGGTGTGTGTGTGTGGGGGGAGGTGTACTGGCCCCACGTGCCTCTGTGGGAGGCCTGGGTGGGCTCCCCATCGTTCACAGCCTTCACGTGCTCTGAAGACCCTTGAGATACGCTCCGTTCTTCTTGGGACAGCGTGGGGGCTCGGGAGGGGCGGGGAGGTGGGAGAGTCTCCATCTCTTAAAATCCGAGGGGCTCTGACCAAGAGAGGAGAGCAGGCTAGTGCCAAAGGACAGTGTCGGCTCCGGTGTTGGCTCTGGGCTCACAAGCCTCTTAGTCTCACGTCAGGGCCCGGGTCTCAGCCTGAGGGTACCCCAGGGACACAGTCGAAATGGCAGGATGGCGGGGGGGAGGGGCACAAGTCACACAGATGACAGGACCGCATACGGCGTAGAATGACAGTGACGCGGGCTCTAGGCAGAGCTGCGGGAGGGAGAAGGGTGATTTCCAGTCAGAGCTCCAGAAAAGAGGACCAGTCACATGGGGGTCCTCGGCAAAGGGAAAACAGAAAATCTCCACAAAAAGTAACACTCAACAGGGTCAGTGAGGAGGGTCAGGGTGAGGTCTAGGGCCACACAAGTCCTGTCAACAAAATAAGTCCGTGTGGACCGGGCAGAATGTGAACTTTGAGCCGAGTAGGGTGAAGACACATTACAGTCTATTTTCCTAGAGTTGGATCTCCAAAAGATATTTAAAAAAAAAAAAAAAGTAAGAAAAGAATGTTTTCTAGATGTTGTTCATCAAAAGCTAAAAATGCAGGTAACGGCATATGGTATGAACTCATTGTTGTGGAAGAAATATATACACACACACGCACGCATGGTAAACTGTGAGAAAAATAAAACACGACCGATGACTCGAAAATAATAGCACACTTAGAACAAAGGAACCAGATGGTTGGACCCAGGATGGTATTTCTCCCTCACCTGTGGCCTGGGAGTGCTACACAAGCGCCTGGGTGGTTGGCAGGGAGACCACCGATAGTGATCTGGAAAGGGGACCAGGAAGAATTTAAACAGACCAGTGTGGACACTGTGAGGCCCCGGGTCTGCAGACTGATGTCCCCCTTCAACTTGGTTTCTGTCCCTGACAATGAAGTTCTTGCCTAATTCTGATCGCCTACCACCACCACGTCAATTCTGACTCAGAGTGACCCTACAGGTCAGGGTAGGACTGCCCCTGTGGTTTTCCCAGGCCTTCACCCTTTACAGGAGTAGACAGCCTCATCTTACACCCATAGAGCAACTGGTGGTTTCGAACTGGTGACCTTGCGGTTAGCAGCCCAGTGCATAACCACTACGCCACCAGGACTCCTAAACAGAATATTGGCCCAGCAACACTGACATCATTTCCCTGGATGGGAAGATTCAGTATCTTAAGAATAAGACGGCCGGGGGGAGTACAGATTGGGGACCCAAAGTCCATCAACAGGTGAAGCGACATCCTCTTACAGAGGGTTTACAGGGAGAAGATGAGCCAGTTAAAGTACAGTGTAGTAACAATGAAATAGGCATCTTTCCTCTAGTTCTCAAAGGCTTCCTCCCACCCACTATCATGCTTTCGGTTCTACCAGACAAGTCCAGCTTGTCTGGGGATGTACACTGGAGCTGGAAACATGGGGAATGTAGGATAGATATTCCCTCAGGATGAGAGATGGGAATGGTGATACTGGGAGGGTGGAGGGAGGGTGGAGTAGAAAGGGGGAACTAATTTCAGGGATCTACATAGAACCTCCTCTCTGGGGCATGGCCAGCAGGGAAGTGAGTGCAGGGGCACATTGGACAGTGCACGATATGAAATAGCAATTTGTAAATTATTAAAGGTTCATGGGGGAGAAGGGAAATATGGGGAGGTGGAGCTGGGGGCCTGAGTAGAGGATGTTTTGAGAGATGATGCTGGCAACAAGTGTGCAAATGAGGTCTGCATACAATTGATGCATGTATGGGTCGTGAGGGGAGGTGTGTGAGTACCCAAAAAATGATTCATTTTTTTAAAAAGGAGGGGGGAGAGGAAAGAGGAGCTTTTTTTAAGAAGAGCTTATACTAAGGTCTCAAGTGGAAAATGTTTGGAAATGAATATGGCAACATGTGTGCAAATGGGCTTGAGACAGATGATGTATTGAATGTTTGAATGTCAAAATAGCTGTAAGAGCACCCAATAAAATTATTTTTTTTAAAAAGAATAAGATTGCCAATTCTGCTCTCCTCTGTCACTCGTGAAGAGTGACGGTCTCCCACCAATACAATAATTTTTTAAAATAACTAAGTCCAGGAGAATGAAGAGAAAAAAAAGAGTGACCGTCTCAGAACTCCCCAGGGGCAGTTCTAACTGGTTCTGTAGACTCACTAAGAGGAGGCGTTAACTCTAAGGCAGTTTGAACTGTAGATTCAACCCAATAAATAAGCCTAGCTTTGTGCTGTATGCGGATGCAGAAATGTGACTCCAAAATGTATACGAGGGTTGAAAAATTGGCTTCAAAATGTATATGATCATGAAAATAGCCAGAAATAGCCAAGGCATTGCTGAAAAGGAATGATGAGATGTCATTTCCAGTATTAAGTTCTAAACAAAACCCTTGCTTCCGTCCTGGGCCCCCTCTCTCCCCCTCTGGGATTGCTCGCCCAGAGAAGCGGGGTCAGGAGCCATGTGTGAGGAGGCCTTGTGCAGAGGACCGGGGGCCCCCAAACCCTGTGACTGACTGAGCATGAAAGTGGATCCTCTCTCGGCCAAGCCTGCAGATGAGACTCCAATTAGGGTGAGCACCTGTCCTGGCTGTCTGAGACCAGGGGGCCCCTCGGGATGAGGGACGTGCAGTGCTGAATCGGCAACAGTCTTGGGCAAACTGCTGTGGCTAGTCGCTGTGGCAAGGTGGAATTTCTTTCTGTTGTTTTTTTTTTTAAGTTTACTATTAATTGGGAATTAATACACACGTCATATATATTCCATTGTTCAACCACGTCAAGCAGAATTGTACAATCGCTACCACAGTCGGTTTCATCAATACGAGTCTTCCATCTGGGCCTTTGTTTCTGCCACCAAATGATTGGGCGGGGCTATGCACATCAGGAGTGGGGCACAGGAATGGAGGAGACTGGTCCCTCTCAGAGCTGAGAGGCCTCTCAGAAGCAGGAAGGGAGAGCGTTCCGGGAACCACGAAGGAAAAAGAGGCCACTGAGAAGCACGTGCCAGAGGCCAGGCCACCTGGAGACCGGAGGCACCAGGGCCGAGGAACTGCAGCATGAGACCACAGACCAGGAAACTGTGGAGCAGAACGGTAGGTGGACTGCCCGGGCCACAGAAGAAGGCAGGAACCAAGAAGCCAGGTGGCTGGAGGCTGAGCTCCAGAATGACTTGGCTGCTGAACGAGGAGAGGTGCCCCTTCCAGTGACTGTGTCTTTGCCTTGTTGGCGTCCCCCACAAGCCCCCGTCCTTGCAGTATTGTCCCTGAGCCTGTGCAGGGGCTGCGAGAGATGCGCCAGTCCAGCGGAAGGGTAGAGGAGGAACCGTGGAGGCAGAACAGGGCAGACAAAGACGGAGGGTGGAGGCGTGTCTGACCTCTGCTTTGCAGCAATCGGCTTTGGCCTAGTGTGGAGGAGGTCGGATGCCCCCTCCACCCATCTTTTTCATCACCCTGCCAATGCGAGCGTGATGACAGCATCACGAGAGGCCAGGAGTCAGGAGCACTCTTTTAAGCCATCTCCCCATACCTGACGTGGGTTCCTTTCAGTTGCTGTTCTGTGGAAATGACTGAGGTAGGAGTCAATTCTGATCCCACGGGCCCTAGAGGACAAGCTAGAACTGACCCCTGTGGGTTTCTGAGATGGTAGGTCTCAATGGAGCTAGGAAACGGAGTCTTATACCTAAGGGGCAGCTAGTGGTTTGGAACTGCTGACCTTGTAGTCAACCTCTACGCCGCCTAGCAACCGGTGACGAACACTCCAACAGGTCACCCCAAGAGGAAACGGAAGCTTTAGGCCTCCCGTGTGTGACCAGGTGCTCCACTTCATGGCTCATCACAGGAATGCCACGTGATAGCGCCATGAGCTAGCACTGCACACCCATTTCAATGGCTACAATCAAGAAGACGGAGCTCTTCCAGTGCTGGCAAGGCCACGGAGCAGGTGGGACTCCTGTGGACTCCTGTGGGCAGGTCAGACAGGGCAGCCTCCCTGGAAAGAGGGTTGGCGGTGTCACGAAGCCAGAGGCACACGTATCCAACAGCTCTGCCAACAGAATGCGTGTGTCCGGGCACCAAGACACACAGACAAGACCGGTGACAGCCGGACAGGAGCTTGGCGGGTGTTCCCTTCCCTTGTGTGGGCGTTACATAATCTGTTGTCAACTTGAGACTTCAGAGTGAAGGGGTGGAGGTTAGCCTGTCAATCAGGTCTCAGCTGGAGGGCCTCCTTTGGAAGCGCTAAGGGGTGGAGGTTAGCCTGTCAATCAGGTCTCAGCTGGAGGGCCTCCTTTGGAAGCGCTAAGGAGATAAAGAGCTTGCTGGAGGCTGGAGACACACAGATTCCCTGGGAGACATTCTTGCTGACAAGCCACATGGAGACCCCTGATGGAACCAGAACCCCAAAGCTGGAGGAGCCACGTGGAGACCCACACAGTACTGAGACGCTTCCACCGCCACTGGATCCACAAGACCCTCCACCCACTGGCCTGTGATCTCCCTGCATTCGGCATCATTGCATGTGTGGCGTGAGTCTGAAGAGGAATTTACAGATGGGTATTGGACCTATGGACCAATATCAGACTTATGGACTTGATCTGGACTGAGCTGGGATGTTTTCTCAATATTCGATTGCTCTTGTACGTAAAGTGTTTTCTTTTCTTTTCTTTTTTTTTAAGGCATCATTGCCCCCTGGTGGTTGGAGTAGGAGGCCCAGCCTTTGCTCCTGTGGAGCTGAAATTGAACCTCCAACCCAGTGGGCCGCATTCCCGTGCACAACCACTACGCCACCGGGGCTCAGCCTAAAGCGTTTTCTTATACACTGATGAGGTCTATGAATCTGTCTCTCCAGTCTGCCCGGACACACACACCTTGCCCTTGCCAACATGGAGAACATAACAAAGTAGAAATGAGAGGAGAAACAAGGAAAAAAAAGGAGGGCAGGTCTCTAGTAACCACACCGTCTCTTCACTCACAGGATGATGAACTGAGCCACATCAGAGCTGCAGCCCAAGAAAGTCAGGACCGTGAGTGTCCTGGCTACTCAGAGAAGCGGGGAGAAGATTCCTGCCCCTGTGGGCTGAGAACTGGGATTTTTCAAGTGCTCTCTAGCTGGAAAAACTTCCATTCCAGCAAGTTCTCGGGCTGACTTTGCCTGTTTTAAAATGATGAAGCATAGATAGGGACTCTGGCTGAATGAGATGTCCTATTTTTTGAGGCCCCCTCCTGCCAGCCACAACTGAGAAGGAACCTCTCCCCCCACCCCCCAGGACATCCAGGGCCTGAGTCCCCGGGCACTCACCCCGGCCCTGGGCCACGGACTATACCAGCCCGTCGTAGAGAGACAGCGCCTGCACTATGGAGGGGTCTGCCTTGGATCCTTCCTGGAACTCCTGCAGCGTCAGCTTCCCGTCGGCGTTCTGGAAACAAAGAGGAGCGGCTTGAAGATGGGGAGGACCACCAGCTTCCCAGGACAGGAGTCTCTGACCTGGAACCCCAGACGCCTCTTCCCCAAGCCCAACCCAGGCTCTGGGCCCTAGAGGAGGAGGGTGGCCCATGGATGACAGAAACTGGACTTCAGACAGGCCTGGGCCCTTCCTGGCTGAGGGGCACCTGTTTCCTCTTGTGGGGGCTTCCTCCCGGCTCTGGGGTTCCACATGAAGTGCCCGGCCAACTGGAAGTGCCCACGACTCCACAGCCACAGGCATCGATCACGACGGAGCCTGTGGATGGTGCTTAACGTGGAAAGGCGACGGCTGCACCTTCTCTGAGATCACCCTTTGGGGGCATTTAGAGACCTCCTGGAGCAGCCCACTGGGACCCTGGGGGCCTGGGCGGGAAAGGAAGCAGAGCTCGTGGGAAGACACAGGGAGTTTGATGCGTCCCAAGGGGAGGAGTCTGGGACCTCTGGAGTTTCCCTCAAAGAGCCCTGGGAGAATTAGGAAAACTGCCTCAGAGGCGCGGAGGCTCAGAGAGGGGACAGCGTGCTGGTGGAAAGAACCAGGCCAGCACGCCTGCCGCTCTGCACTGCACACAGCAACCGGGCCAGTCTCAGGCAACCATCTGTCCATGGGGAGACTAGAGAGGGCCCCTGGGGCAGGCCAGCTCCAGCTCTGCAACCTTTCCCAGAACGAGGGAGATGTAGGCGGGGGCCCCGGGGCCAAGGAGTGCGTGGTGCAGCAGCAGTAACATGGGGTCGCACCTGAACACAGGTAGCGTCAGTCAGTCAAGAAGCCTTTTGATGACTGCGTCTGCGCATGGTTAACACTCCTCGAACTTGGGCTAAAGGGCCTCGAAGGAAAGCAGTGGGCTAGGGCAACATGCACTAAGCATCCCTCCAACTGAACGGAGGCAGGGCAGGCCCCCGGCTCCAAGCGGCCGGACAAGCTGCTTATCCATCCAAAATTCGACTCCACAGGCCGACTTCACGGCACCCTTCTGGTCACGCTCGTGGTACGGGGTGCCCGTACATCTTTGTACCGAGTCTCCATTGAAAACAAGGTGACTCTCGTCTGAAAACAACGAGCTGGGTTTAGAGAAGGGTTCTTAACCCGGTCTGTAGGAAGAACTCAGCAGCTCTGTGGAATTGAACAGGGTGGGGGGGGGGGACTTAATTCTTCCTGGAGGTGACACGCCCTGGCTCTGTCCGACTCGGCCACTACGGGGACCACAGGTGCCCTGTCCAGCTGGCACTGTGGGCGGACATGCGAGTGTTTGTGGAAAGATTCAAAGACAATAATGTTTCCACAAGCTTTTTGAAGACCCCTTGTGCTTCCAAAGCACGGGTGTTATTAGACACTTCCCCCGTTACACACACACACATAATGCACCTCATTATTTAATGCACCCGAAAACGTCTGCAGGATACCGTTTCACAAATTCCTTCTCAAAAATATTATGATTTGGGAGGGTGGGGTGGAGAAAGGAAGCCAGCTGTGGGGATCTGCAGACTGTCTCCTATCTGGAGGACGGATGTAAGGAGGAGTGGGCAGGGGGAGATGTCAGGCAGTGTGAGATATGACAAAACAGTAATGATTGCAGAGTAATGAGGACTGGGGAAAAGGGGAAAAGGATGGAGGGGGAAGGAAGAGAAGCTCATATCAAGGGCCCAAGTGGAAAGGCAGATGTTGGGAGAATGTTGCCGAGGGCAGGCATGTGGGGGTGCTTGGCACAGTATATGTAACTATGTATTGAACAATGTATGGTGAAAAGCGATGTACAAGCCCCCAATCAAATGATTAAATAATTTTTAAATGTATTATGATCTCTCTAGTCCCAAATAATGTGTTCTTTTGTGATCCTGTGGGTTCCGCTTCTTGCACTTAAAACATGAATCTGAGGAGCCCAGACTTCAGAGGATTGCCCATGGGGTGGGTGAGCGCACACACACAGGGGAGGGGAGGTCCCTGTGTAAGAGGAAAGCTCCGGGCACACCTACAAGGGGCCTGATGGGAAGCAGATAACATACCAGGCTGAGTCCCCTGTCTCGAGTCAGTCTCAGGGGTCAAGCCAGGTCCAAATGCCTGGGTCTCGCTCCCCACCCACCGGACGGCCCACGCCTGCCCCTCGAAACCTCGCCTTCCTGCACGAGGAGCAGGTCCCCCAGCCTCACCTTATCCATCATGGCGAAGATCCGGTCCACCCTCTTCTCCGGGGTGTTCTCCTCCTCTGGAAGTTCCACTGTGTTCCCCTGCCAGGCAGACAGACAAGACACCCGTGGGCTCTTGCCCCCGTCTCACCGCCCCGCCCCCGCGCCTTGGACTAGTTCCAGATAAGGACCCCTTCCCCCTTCCTTGGGCCACGATGCTGCCCCGAGTCTGAATCATCCCGAGGCCCCCAGACCCCCACGCTCCCTGGCTCCCAGAGTGACGTCAGGCAGGGGAAGGGTCACTCCCCGCTCACCACCATCTGGTAGATGGCGTCCACAATGTCCAGCATCTCGTTCCGGGTGATGTAGCCGTCGTTATCCAGGTCATAGAGCTTGAAGGCCCCTGTAATCGACAACGGCCCCTCTCTCTGTACCTCCACCTCCGTGGAGGGTCCCCTGGGTCACCCCGCCCTCCTCAGGGGAGGGCCTGCTTTCCCGTGAAAGGAAGGAGAAGGCATACTGGGCAGGGAGTTCTGGCCCAAGAAGTTTCCTTGTCTCTCCCTCAGATTCTCCCAACAGCTGCCACAGGCCTCCCCGAACTCGCTGGGGACGGTCTGTTCAGCTGGGAGCTGGGCAGCCGCCGGCCTCGGCCTGCCTCAAGTACGGGCTGCGGAGCCTGGGGGAGCCATGCCTCCCTGCTAGTCGGAGCCTCAGGGAGCGGAGCCTGCCTCCCTTGTTCCCCAGGGGACCCGCAGCCGGCACGTGGCCGCCTTCAGTCAGTACCTGTTGACTGAGTGAGTGAAGTGGGGAGGGTGCGAATGAGAGAGAACAATCATTAACCATCATATCAGCCCCCTGCACGGGGGGCGGGGTGTGTTCCAGGGCCTCTGACTACCCTCCAGACTGTCCACTGCCCTGTGTCTCCAGTGACCGGCTCTCATCTCTGCCCCAGCCCTCCCCCGCTCCCCTAAACCCCACCCTGCCACCCACGGGCAGCTCCAACAAGAGCCCGGGAAGCGCAAGAGATCACGGTCACCCTGTATCTCTGCACGGACAGCCTGGCCTGGTCACTTGGTCATGTGACTCCCCCACCCCACCCCCAAAACACCTCCCCGCCTGGAGTCCATCTGACCCACCGCAATCCTCTGGGGAAAGAGGACTGGCCCCGTGGACTTCCGAGACGGTGTCTTCACAGGAGAAAGCCCCGCCTTCCCACCTGCTGGCGGTTTCGAACTGCTAACGTTGCTGTCACATGAGCCCCAGGCTGGGCTCATCTCCACCGCACCAGACCCTTGGCAGCGCCCACGGGCCCAGGGGAGGCTGCCCTGCTCTCCCCGTAGCTGCTGCCACGTGTCTGCCGACCCCTCCGGGCAGGGGCCCAGGTCTCCCGGCTGCTGCCCGACCTGCCCGAAGCGAGAGAGCAGCACTTACATCGCAGCTTCTCGTCCAGTGTGCCTCTGGAGGTCACCGACAGGGCCTGGATGAACTCTGAGAACTCGATCCGCCCATCCTGACAAGAGAGAGAGAGAACTAGGCTGGGGAGGCAGTGTCTCAGGCAGCACTGGGCCACCTGGTCAGGCCCAACAGGACCTCAGGGGACAGGCAAGGCAGTGATGGGGCAGCGCCAGATGCCAGATACCCACCGCCAGGGTCACCCAAGTGGGTAGCGGGGCCAAGGGGAGAGGGGGCTCAAGAAGGGGTGGGGAGGTAGGAGGAGAGGAAAGCAGGGGTGGCATGGGAGAGTCCTGGAGAAGGCAGGAGAAGAAATGAGGCAGGAAGTAGGTGCCCCAATAAAGGACAGCCCAACTCTGGAGAGAGCCCGCGGGCACCACCCAGGCACATCACGGGCTCCCGGCAAAACCCGACCAGGAAACATGGAACCACAGGTTTCTCAAAGGGGAAGGAAGGGTCCTTCCTAAGCCTGGTTCCATCCACCCTCTGTGTTGCAGATGTGGAAACTGAGGCCCAGAGAAGGGCAGCACACCCAAGCTGTGGGGGAACTGCCACCTGCCAGGTAGAGACAGCTGCATGCCCAGCCCTGGCACCATCTGGAAACAAGCTGGCGTAGATTTGCTCGGGCATCTGTGGGACCATGACAAGGCCCCATTGTGGGACAGGCACGGGGAGGCTCACGAATTCGCCATCTCTGGATACGCACCCACAGGCACACGGTCTGCAGTGTCAAGCCCTTGGGGCCACTCACTTTCCGTGTGTGTGTGTGTGTATGTGTGTTTGTGTGTGTGTGTGTGTGTGTATGTGCACGCGCAGACACACAAAAGAGACAGACATGGCTACTGTGTGCCGACAAGCCCATTCTAACTTCCAGCAACCCTGGAGGACAGAAAAAAGCTGCCTGCCCCTGGGTGTCTTAGGTGGTCACTGTCGTAGGTGTGACCATGAGACCTGTCTCCCACTGAGCTGCCGTGGGTTTGAACTGCCCACTCTCTTGCAGCGCCCCAGGGCACGCACAGCCAGTGAGCACCCAGTGTGCACCCAGACTAAAACAAAAGAAGCTATTGTAAAATAACATTGGAGAAGGCTGTCCAATCACACGGGATGCTGGGTTTTGCTGTACTGTGATGTTAAAAAGCATTATCAAAAAGAGTGCGCACACAAGCTACAAGCAAAACGGCAAGGGCCAGAGAAGCCTAGAAGGATGTTAGTTGTTTTAAGAGGTGTGCTTATGAACTGGTTTTTATTTTCTCCCATTTTCTAAATTCCTGTCAAGGTATGGGTAGCTATTTTACCAAGAAAAACAGCCAAGCCGGTTGCTGTCCACTGGATTGCAGCTCATCACGCCTCTGTGCGTTTGTTTCCCAGGCTGCTCCCAGGGTGTGCATTTGGACAGGGGCCGGATAGGCGGGTACACATTGACCATATCATGGTGCACTGCTGAGTTCAGGTTGCATATATATATATAAGGTGTGTGTGTGTGTGTATGTGTGTGTGTGTGTGTGTGTGTGTGTGTGGTGTAGGTCTGCTTGTGTGTGCACGTAACCGGGCGTGCCTGCATCTGTGTGTACAAAAGCACCTGTGTGCAAGGGTATACATGTGCACGCTTCTCTGAGTGCTTTGTGTGCACCCCTGTGTGCACCTTCTCCAGAAGGGAACATCAGCAGGAGGGAGAGGGGGTGGAGAGGCTGTGGGGGCTGAGCGGGCTGCTGCGGAAGGGAGGAAGCTCAGGCTGGCGCGGGCCCCAGCAGTCCCCGGCTCACCTTGTTCTCGTCAAAGACGTTGAAAACAAACGTAGCGAACTTGGTGGGGTCTCCGAAGGGGAAGAACTGCTTGTAGATTTTCTGGAAGCCCGCGGCATCCAGCTGCCCACTGGGACAGTCCTTGATGAAGCCTTTGTACCTGGGGGCAGCAGACCAGGCAAAACAGGTCAAGAGAGACCCAGCCTCACCCAGGCATCAGGCACTGCAGCCCAGAGCTCAGGGTGGCCGAGCATCCTGTTCAGAGAGATGGTGCCGCGTGCGTGGGGGCTGAGGGCACCTCCCTGGACACCACAGGCAAGAGCTCACTGCCACCTCTGCCTCCTGCCGGCTGTGTGTCCTTGGACAAGTGACTTGACCTCTCTGAGCCTCATCGCTACCAGGAGGACAAAGACCAAGATGAGCATGATCCCAGATGTCCCAGGTGGCCTCCTGGCATGCTGTCTTTCTAACACCGGCAGGGACACTCAGAGTGGGACTTCCAGATGGAGACAGACTAGAGAGGCAGGGAGGCTGGCCTGCTTCTGAAGCTCAGCCAAGGAAAGCCCTGTGGTTCACGGCAGGGCACTGTCAGCTGCCGCACTGGAAACGAAATACGCAATGGCCCTGACAGGGAGCCCAAGCCCAGCAGCCGACAGCACGGTGGTGCAGGATCACAGAGCGAGTGGTTCCTTCTGTGCAGCCGAGCGTCTTACCACCCTCCCGGGGTGGCGCATTCCTGTCTCCCCACCTTCACCGCTGAGCCCTGCGCTCAGCATCAGACAGCTCAGTACTGGTGGGTGGAGCATACGGGCTGGCAGCTGGCTCCTCCCACATGCCAGCACCGCCCCCTGCATGGAGCTCAGCCCCGTGTACACACACACACACACACACACACACACACACACCCCTCCCGACTAGCCTCAGTTCTCACGGAGCTGGATGGACCCACGCTGGAGCGGGGACAACAAGCTCCGAGGAGATGCTGGTGGGCCCCAAGTGGGCTTACCACCCTGTACCCCCAGCACCCAGCCTGGGGCTTGCCTGAGAGCCAGCCAGTCAGCTGACGGCAGCCCGGCTCCTGGACTGTGGCTAGGTAGTCCACTCCAGGCTGTCTGCACCAGCTGTGCAGCCGCAGGCAAGGGCCCTGGTCTCTCGGAGCCTCTGTTCCCGCCTCTGCACCTAGCAGGGGTGCAATGAGACCTGACAGGCAGCACCCCTGGCA
>PVJH01018857.1:0-23247 GCA_004026705.1 Nesogale talazaci
ACCACCTCCACCTCCACCACCACCTCCACCACCTCTCTGACCACAGGACGGCACACTGATGCATGATGGAGTATGGCAGCACACGGGTTTCTCTTTAGCTGTCTATTGCCTGGTCTTGACCAGCATGGGAACCTTGCTATTGACTCTGTGTAAGGCCCACGGGGACAGTGTTTTCTTCCATTGACTAGTGTGTCTGCCTTCACCACCAGGAGCAGGGCTGGCCAGAGGAGGAGCCAGGCAGTGTGTTGAAGGTCTGGGTGTGTTCAGATCAGGTGGGAGCCCGGAGCCCAGTCAATAGTAAACCAGTGGCTACAAGTCAGTTCTGACTCAGGGTGGCCCCATGTCTACCCAAGTGGACCTCGTCTTCATGCAGCTTCCCGTGGCTGTGGGTCTCAGAAGTGGGTCTCAAAGCTTCCAGCCTCTGGCTGGACTGGAATAGGGCTGCAAAGCAAGAGTTTGCACTACATCCCAAAGGTTGGGCTATATTACAAAGCATCTCCTTGCCCAGGGGAGCAACAAGTAATTCGTTTCTGCCAAGGGTGTGAGAGACCAAAGGCACTTGGGAACCCATGGATGAGAATCGTCAAGCTTTCCCTTGGCGGCAGAGGGCGTTGATACTGTGTGCACTGCCCAGGACCAGTCAGGCAGAGGAGCCAAGCGGCCATCAGGAAGGTGGTGGTGAACAGAGGTCGGAGGAGTACAGTTCTCCTCTGCTGAGTTGGACGTGACTGGGAGTCAGTGTGTGTGTGTGTGTATCTGTGTGTCTCTGTGTATGTTTGTATTTGTGTGTGTGTGTCTGGGTCTGCCTGTGTGTCTGTGTATGTGTGTGAATATGTGGTTGTGTGTATGTGTGTGATTGTGTGTGTCTGTGCATATATGTGCATTTCTGTGTGTCTGTGGTGGATGATATGTGTGTGTGTGGTTGTGTGTGTCTGTGCATGTGTGTCTGTGTATTTCTGTGTGGTTGTGTGTGGTTATGTGCCTGTGTTTATGTATTGCTGTGTGCCTGTATACATGTATGTGTAAGTATGTGCTCGTGTGTATGTCTGTGTATGTGTGTGCTTGTATGTTTCTGTGTGTCTGTGGTCGTGTGTATGTGTGTAGTTGTATGTATGTGTGTCTGTGTGTATGTGTATGTCTGTGTAAGTATCTGGTTGTGTGTGTGTGGCTGTGTGTTTCTGTGTGTAGGTGTATGTGTGTGTTTGTTTTGCCCTTCAGCAGCATCATAAAAAGTCACAGTCCAACATGCCACGGGTGGCATGTTGGGCTACTAATCAAATGGTCAGCAGTTCAAAACCACCAGCCTCTCTGCAGGAGAAAGAGGAGGCCTTCTACTTGCATGGAGTTACCGTCTTAGAAGTCCCCAGGGCCAGTTCCACTCTGTCCTGTAAGGTCACTCTGAGTCAGAGAGACTTGGTGCTATGAGTTTTGAGTTGGGGGAGGTGACGAAGAGGGAATCCAGGCATTGACACCTCTCCTGCGTACTTTCCGTGAACGTGGCCAACTCTGGCCCAGCTCTGAAATGAGGCTCCTGTCCTCAGAAAACACCACTACCACCCTCCCATCCTCAGAGAACTGCCAGCGCTGTTTCTGCAGCCACAAAACCGTTGTCTACGGGGCTGTCGCCCGGAGCCGAGATCCGATCAGTGAGGAAAACAGCACTGGAGGAAATGGACCTGCAGCCGGCTCGCCTCCAGGCCCTGATAAGATGCTTTGCCAATAAAATGCTATTTTTAGTCAATCCCCAGTGACACAGACACATGGCCAGCCTCGGGAAACCTTGCAGGAGCGCGCCTGGCGTGTCTCGTGTGAGAGTGGCCTGATTTGCTCCCCCGTCCCCGCTGTGGACCCGGCTCCTTCAACAAGAGCAGCTGTCCTCACGATACCACCATCCCTTCCACGTGCACTTCTGATGCCCCGAGAGTCCTGCAGGAAGGCAAAGCTGGGGGAACCTGATGCGGACTCCTGCTGCCCTCTACGTGAATCAGGGGAGCGGGGTCACCAGCGGGTCCTTCTCCATTCCTTCTGTTCTACCTCCTGTTGTGACCTGGGTGAAGGTTTGCAGAGCTCCAGCATAGCAATTCTGAGGTTGACCTACCACTGGTCACTGTTTCCTTCCACTGTGTCCAGGGTCCCTCTGGGTGGGGACCGTGGACTCGGAGTCACCCACCAACGACATGCATGAAGGGTGGTAACTTCCCCACCAATCTGCTGTGGGCCTCGGAACATCCTGCTGTCCTTCAGTGCTGTTCTGTCCATCCCCACGCCTAGTGCCCTAGTCCTGCTTCATCCTATGTTTGAGCCCATTGTTACAGCCACGGCATCCACCCAGCTCCTTCGGGGAGGGTCTTCCTCTCCCTCCCACCCCCAGACCCTCTATTTTCCAAGTGTGCTCTCCTTTGCCAGGGCCTGGTCTCGCCTGAAAACCTCCGCCATCCATGAGGCAAAGTCTCCCTCTGTGGACGCTGTACTGCTTCCCACTGAGATGGGTTTGTCCTGTCAGCCGTCCATGGTGCTTTCCATGTTCTTCTCCGACTCCTCCCTTCAAATGACTCCATTCTGCTGGGGACTTCCCGATCCAGCGTCCGACTTTCACACGTGTATGACATTACTGTTGTTACTGTTTTTGTTGTTGTTGTCGTAAGATGCCATGAAACCAGTTCCAACTGACAGGCATCCACCGCGCACCGGAAAGAACCCCTGCCTGGTCCTGGGCCAGCCTCACAATTGTCCTTCTGCAGCCGCTGTGTCCGTCCACCTTGCCCAGAGCCCTTCTTCTTCATGCCCTTCCCCTTTGGCTGTTCTTCCCAGAGACTGGTCACACGGATAAAGTACGAGAGAAAAGGTCTCACGATGCTCACGTCAAAGGAGGGTCCCAGCTTGGTTTCTGCCAGCACAGAGATGAGTACCCGGCCCGCAGCCCCGAAGACGGGTGTCTCCAGTGTGTCTGGAAACTGACCCACAGGGTGACCCTCCATATTCCTCGCCGGCCCCAGCATTCGAACGCAGTGATGTTTCTCCAGTCTTCCTTATTCAGTGTCCAACCTTACAGACACACAAGGAGATAGAAAAGGTCCTGGCTCGACCAGACACACCTTAGTCCTCAGAGCGGCATGCTGGCTCTTCAACACTTTAAGGAGGTCTGGGAAATACCACAGGAGAGGATCCAGGCTTGCCGTTGGGTCCACTAATTCGTGGGTGGGGGTCTCCCACCTTTGGTTCTTCCAGCTCCCCCCAGGGCTCCCTGGGAAACGCTGACTCATTGCCTGCTCCACCAGCTATGCTTTGTGGGCTTGCCAGTGGGGCCCATTTGCTGAAGGCGAGAAATGATTCCCAGGGAGCCCTGCTACTTATGCATAAGGCTCGTCATGGTTTCTGTATCAAGCTGCTAGCTGCAAGGTCGGTGATTGACAGCCACCAGTCTCTCCTCAGGAGACGGAGGGGGCTTCTTGCTTCCATAGAGTGCGGTCGTCTGAGAAACCCACAAAGGCTGTTCTACCCTGTCCCATGAGGTCACTAGGAGTGGGAATTGTCTCTATGGCCATGCATTTTGGGTAAATATTCCCAGGCTTCCAGAGTCCCGATATAGATAGTAAATTATTGATAATTAAGTGTGTGGGTGAGAGAGAGAGAGAAAGAGAGAGAGAGAGAGAGAGGTGTTTCTGTCATCCTCAGATCCTTAGATGGCCTCGCACTGTTAAAGACGACCCCTGGGTGGAATTTAATATTTGCTCTAACGCAGGTGTGGCGGATTCTTCTTCGCAAGAACGCCCTCGTGGTCCCCGGCAGTTTCAACGCGCATTGACCACTGTGCCCAGCTGTGGCGTTGGGGGGAGAGCAGTGCCGCACCAGGGGGGAGCGTGCGTGGCTGACGGGCCAGCACACATTGGCTGTGCGGAGAGCAGCTGCGACACCGTGTCATGGTGGCCACAGACTTGTAGCTCTCAGCTGCTAGCGGAAAGGTTGTGTGGGGTTGAACTCACCCACTGGCTCCTTCGACAGCCCAACCTAGCCATCTGCGGCCATAGAAAAGACAGCCTAGAGGACCCCCTGGGGTCAGCAGCTCCACTCTGTGTGTCTCCCCCCAACCAGGCTCATGGTGATTCAGAACCAGCACCGTAGCACCAGTCAACAATACCAACAGCCTGACCATCGTCACCAGAGTTGAGAGGCCAGAAATCGTTCTGAACATTCCAAGATTCCCATCCCAACAATGCCTTCTCTGGGAATGAGGAGGGAGGAAGGGGAGAGGCGTTCTACACACATGCTAAAGACACCTCTGCCTCCTGTCCAAGGATCTCACGCTAAGGAAGGGAGGGAGGGGGGGAGAGGGGGGAGGTGTTACTAGGGGTCCGTTTGTGCTAACACCCAGTGTGTGTCCACGTGCCCCTCAGGAATCACAGTCTTGACTTCTTTGTTTTGTTTTCCAGAGACATCAAGCCCGACAACATCTTACTGGATGAGCACGGTAAGTCCACCTTGAACATTTGTAGAGACCCTCCGGGGCAACACTTGATGCATGAAGATCTGGGGGTGCGGGTGAGTTGGCATTGAGGGTTCACACACACACACACGGCACAGAGCTGTGGACCAAAAGACTGGCGGTTCAAATCCAGAAGCCGCCCCAAAGGAGAAAGAGGAGGCCGTCTGCTTCCAGGGAAGATGACAACTTTGGAAACCCTACGGGCAGTTGGACTCTCATCGAGAGGGTGGCTCTGAGGTGGACTTGACGGCCTGGCTGAGGGTAGACAGCTGTGCTTGCTTCCATCCCAGGGGAAAAACAGCTGCGTAAGACTCCAGGCTTTCCATCTGCCATGCTCAGTTGGGTCCAACATGTTACCTATCTGACCGTTTCATAGCTGAAGACATCATTGCTCGTGTCCTCATAGGAGGACAGCAGAGCAGCAATGGGACAAAGATGGGATCTAGGATTGGGATGCTTTGGGATTAGGGCGCAGCTTCTCCCCCGTTGAGTCTGTGGCTGTGGAAAATCTACTCCTCTCTGTGAACTTCAATGCATTCTTCTGTAAAATGAACATTGCCATGAGGCTCAAAACACGCTGGGGGAGTCGATGCTGATAACCCCCTGAGTCTCCTGTGGGCTCTAGCCCATTCTGTGCCTACTGATCCCCTGGGGGCTTCTTGCTTGGCAGATCATGATTCAGTGGGGCGATCCATGCTGACAAGCTCCCCAATAGTACCTGCACTTATGGCTCATGGGCCATACTTGGAGGGCTGTTGTTTTCAGGTGCCACCAGTAGTTTCCTACTCCAAGGGATGGTATATACAACAAAACAAACCACTGCCCGGTCCTGCACCGCCTACGCTTTCACCCCTGTGTGGGAGCCCATTGTTGGAGTCACGGTGCCCATCTGTTCCATTGATGGCCGGCTTCTTCTTTATTGACCATCTGCTTTACCAGGAATCATGCACTGCTGCAGAGCCTAGCCCTCCATGGTGGTGTCTGTCCAAAGTTTGTGAGACAAAACTTCATCGTTCTGGCACCCAAGGAGTATTCTGGATGTCCTTTTTCCAAGAGAGAGCTGCTTGTTCTTCCAGTCGTCCAGGGTCTAGTGTGGATTCCCCAGTAACACCATTTTTAAGCACAGCTTTCACACGCGGATGAAGTGCAGGAAAAAACACGATGTGCCTGGATCCTTGCCCCTTGGTCCTCAAAGTGACATCTGTGGTTTTGCAGCAGATTTACCAAATACAGTATGACATTTGATTTCTGGGGGATTCATTGTGAAGCCAGTAAAACGAAATTCCTGACCACTGCAACACAGAGTAGTAAGACTGTAAATAGTTTTCAACCTGTGGAATATGACCCCTTTGGGGGTCGAATGACCCTTTCACAGGAGTCACCTAAGACCGTATTTCCGATGGTCTTGGGAACCAAGATATGGCTTCTCTATCCATCTCTAGGTGGGTCCGCCCCCATGCAGATATACCCACATATGAGGTCACCACAAATGAGGAACGGTATTAAAGGGTCTCAGCATCAGGAAGGTTGAGAACCACTGCCCTAAATCAATGGCTCTCCAACAGTGGACATATCACAATCACCTAGAGGACTTACTACCTAGCACAGACACATAGCTGGTCCTGATCCTTTTGCCCGTGCTTCTGGATTGTGTGCGAACTCTCCCAGGATATGATCCTGAAGAACCATGGTTCTGTGATGTAGGGAAAACGTCTCATCTCCTCTGGTTACACAAGGGAGGAGGGGCATCCAACTCCACACTCACCGAAAGCCAATGGGCATGAGGCATGGGTCAAACATGCCTTTACTCTCTGCTATTCTTTCTTGCTATTCTCACACAAATTGGTCCTCTACAGCAGTCTCTGCTTCTCTGCTGGGTTTGATCGTTCACTGCAATTGCCTCATGGAACTCACCGAGTCCACAATGATCGGGATTTGTTAGGGAATCGCCTTGACTCTGCCAGAAACATTTGACTGTGTAGATCATAACACACTGTGGGCAGCCTTGAGAAGAATGGGAAATCTAAAACATTTCATTATGCTTATACAGAGCCTCTACATAGATCAAGACTTGGCTGTGCAAACAGAAAAAGGGCACACTGCCTCGTTTAAAATCAAGAAAGATGTGCATCAGGGTGGTATCCTCTGGCCATATGTATTCAATCTGTATGCAGAGGAAATCCATCACTGCCTCACACCTTCGGGTCTTGGAGTGGTTGTATAATCTGTTGTCAATAGTTTAGCCTGTCAATCGGGTCATCGCTTGATGGCCTAATTTGGAGGTGCAAAGGAGATAAGTAACTCGCTGAAGGCAGGACGTAGGCTCAGTCCCTGTGAGACATTCTTGCTGACAAGCCACATGGAGACAGGCTGATGGCAGCCAGAGCCTCAGAGCTGGAGAAGCCACATGGAGACCTCTGTCAGCTCTGAGATGCTTACAACACCACTGGATCCACAAGACTTCCCACCCACTGGCCTCTGATCTTTCTGCATCCAGTATCATTGCATAGCTGCATGAATCTGAAGAAGAATTTGTGGGCTAGTATCAACATATGGGCTAATAGCAGATTTATGGACTTGACCTGGACTGGGCTGGGATGTTTTCTCAACACTCAATTGCTCTTGTGTATACCATTCTTTCTTATAGACATAAGTGTGTCCGTGAATTTGTTTCTCTAGTTCACCCAGACTAAGATGGGTGTCAAGGCCATGAGCCCCTCTGCTCTGTCTCAGCGTGACACCTTAACTCTGGTCCATGGTCTCCATGCTTCGGCCTCAGGCATGTCCGGCCTTGGTCTCCGCCACTTTTAGCATGGATCCAGAAGAGCTCTGCTGGCAATTTTTCCGTGATGTTCTGGAATTATCTCTAGTTCCTCCTTCTGAGATGGTGCTCTGACACCCAGAAGATTGACAACTCAAACAGACCAGTCCCCTCCTTTAGGGTTGCACACGGGATTTGCATGGTTCGACCCAACCATTTAGTGGGACCGAGAGGCAATGGATCCCCCAGGTTACCAATCAATGCCAACTCATAGCGTGTCCATAGGAGGGGGCACAAGCACCTGTTGTGATTCTGAGACTTTGAGTCTTCACAGGTGTAAGAAGCTCTGTCTTTCTCCTCCGGAAAAGCTTGTGGTTTTGAACTGCTGGCCTTGCAGTTCACAGTCCGCCTAGTAGCCTCTAGAAGAGCCTTAGCAAGGCTTTTCACACTTCGTGTCTTGGAGTTGCCATTGTAAAGCACCCAGTGGCTTACACCAACCGAAGGCTGGCAGGACAGCCCTGAGAGTCCCCTGAACATGCTGGTGATCAGGAGAATGACACATTTTGTTGTGTTGCACAGGAAGTCTCGAAGAATGATTGGCAGCTCCATGGCTGCTCTCTCTCTCTATGCAACACAGCAATCGCTTCACCCGTGGCAATGTTCCTCCTTCATTCACCACACTTATTTCAAAGACTCCTGGTCCCATCTGCTGCTCACATATTTGTTTATCAATGTGATGATTGCTCCCCCAAAAGTGCCAGGACTGGCATCATCAACACCCTGCAGTCTCTTGTCAAAATATTGTGTATGCTTTCTCCATCGAGCCAGGAGGAAGAGACCCCAGGAAATAATAACTATTGCACACGTGTAGTTGCAGTATCTCAGATGGGATATTTCCGGCTGTGGAGAGGAGCGGGGTGAAGGCAACCACAGGAGTTAGGGATCAGAGATGTTTCTGCCCCACCTGAGAGGCCAGCAGTTGGTTGTATTTGTTCTACGGGAAATTCCAAGCATTTCAATACAAAGTCTAGACTGTCAGAGGAGCCAGCCCCCAACCTTGTTGACATCACAGGTCCGGTAGGCGCAATTGCAGGGCGATAATTACTGATCGTTATAGTAAAGTCCTAAAGAATGTGAAAGAAAGAAAGAATGGAGTCAGACACATTTCATGGTAGCATGCTCACCTCCACCCTGCTTGGTGGTCCACGTGGAAAAAGGGAATGAGGGGGGAGGAGAGGACAGGGGAAGGGAACAGGGAGAAAAGGAAGGAGAGGAGGTTCAGGGAGAGGGCAAGAGCTAGAAGGGGAGAGAGGGGGAAAGAGCAAGAGACCGCCTTTATTCTACCAAGTCTTATATATCTTTGGGGGACACACAAGGCCCCTCATTACAGGTAAAGACACCCGTCACAGGAAAGGGTTCTCCTATAGGTGATACAGGAATGAGGAGGATGATCTAGGGGTACACACGTGATAGGAGAGGAAGGAGTGTAACAAGGGCAGACCCCAGACTCCTAATGTGGCAGGGCAAGTTTGTCTAGTTCTCTGGCTCTTCAGAGATCATTCAGAGTAGTGTGTGAATGCCACCTCCTGGGGAGCAGACCTGTGGTTAACAGGCTTCCGGGGGAAGTGACCCACTGTCCTAACAGCAGGAAGTCAGCCCTATCTGGATAGCTGATGCCTTTAGGGAGAGTAACTGTGAGCTTCTGAGCTGGTGAATAGTTAGTAATATTTGCTTTATATTTTGGAGTAGATATCATTGTGGAAAAGTCCTAGACTCATCCGTCACTAGACAAGCAATGTAAAGCTATTCTAGACATCCCTGTGAAGGTTATGATGCAGTTCTTTGCAGAACACCATTGGGAATGTTCTGAGAATAATTTGCTGCCATAGGAAAGTCATGAACTCCCAGAGTGTGGGGTTTCTGAGAACTCCAATGAATACCCCCCAACTACCCACTTAATATATGAGCAAATGATAAATAGAAAATGAAGACGTGTGGCGCAACTGAGTGGGTCCCAATGCATCACGACCCCATTGACCCCATTGGCTCTACAGGATCCTCACCATATTTGAGCCCCTTGTGGCAGCCCCTGGGCTCATCTATCTCCTTGAAGAGCTTCCTCCTTTCTTGCTGGCTCTGTGGTTTACCAAATATGATGTCCTTCTCCAGGCACAGAACCATCCTAATAACATGCACACAGGAGAACCTTGCCATTCTCACCCCTAAGGTGCATTCCAATCAATGATCTCCAGCTGGGCGGATCAGACAACAGGCTGCTGGCTCACAGGATGGGGGTGTTGACAAATCAAAGAGCTAGCATGCAATTCTGCAGGTCACCAGTTCAAGTCCCAAGACCCGGGGGTGAGGGGTGGTCCGATACAAGATCCTGTGCAAGCCCAAAGAGCCAGAGAGCTTTGCCAAGACATCCATATGTATTCAATACAGGCCACATACCTGAGAAGGAGTCTCACTTTACACCACCTCAAGGACATCACACCCCACCCGAATATCCCCTTATATCAGAACAAGGCTAATCACGTCAGACTCCATCATGGGGGATGATTACATCATTGCATAACTGTCCAAGCAGAGATTCATGGCCCAACCAAGTTGACATGCAACCTTAACCATCAATCACACCCACCCTACTCTAGCATGGCTCTATGAACAGAACCAAAGGCAGCCCTTTTTCAAAGCCTGGTCTCATACACAGGTATTGGGGGTTGGTGTGTGTTGGCCTGGGTCCTATGGGGACTGTGGTTCCTGATGAAAGGAGGATGACCCCCCAAACAGTGTTTGATGCTGAGTTAGACGAGGATAGGGCTTGATTTCTGCTTCAAGCAGCCTGTTTGTGTGGAGAAGAGCCTGCCATCCAGAATGAGTCTGGGGAAGTGTCTGTGACCTGTGGTCTAGAATAGAGACTGCACTCATTAGGCACTTCCATGCCATTCATTCATTCATTTTTCCCTATCGTAGCTTCTATATCCTCAAGAGGAGGTGACGTATTGGCTTTATCCTTTAAAGTATTTTGGCTTGAATTCCAGCCCTGAGGACTTGGTAGCTTCCTCAGCTACTCACACAGGGTGACAATGCAGCAGTGTTCACAGAAGTCCAACCTCAACAAATACCCTACGTATTTGGGGTGGTGGTTTGGGGGGTTAAGACAGATGATCTTGGCTTCACTTCACCTCGAGGGCATCTCACAGAAACTGAACGTAGCCCAGAACCCTTGCTGCAAGAGAGTCAAAAAACCTGGTTTTCATCTCTGGGGCCATGGCTACAAGTTGGACTGCTAGCTGCAAGTGGGCAGTTAGTGACCACCAGACGTTCTGTGGGAGAAATCTGGGACTCTACTTCTGTAAAGAGTGGCACTCTGGGAAACTCACAGAGGCAGTTCTTCCCTATCCTTTAAGGTCGCGATGAACCAGCATTAACTTGATGGCAGTGCGTTTGGGATTATTCCCTAGAATACAGAAGCTAGCCAAGAAAGCAGAGTAAAAGGATGTGGGGTTCAAGTGGGTTCTCTAGGAAAGCAAATTCAGTGACTCTGAAGATTGAAAGAGATCCCTATCAAGTAATGGCCCAGAGTTGTAGAAGTGGTGCCTAAGTCAGTCTGGTTCAAGCCCTCAGGTCCAAGAGAAGCTGACGCCTTATCTGAATTCCTGTAGCTGCAGGAAATGATGAACATGTAGCAAGAAGATGAAGCAGGAAGCCCACAGGCTGAAGGATGCCAATCTGAATACATCTGAGTAGGATGAAGGAAGCCAGAGTTGGCAGCCCTGACGCCTCCTGGGATTGGCAGGTGTGTTGGTCTGGGGAGACTAGAGAAACAAATTCATAGACATGCATATGGGTATAAGAGAAAGGTTTATACACAAGAGGAATGGAACATTGAGAAAGCATCCCAACCCAGTCCATTCCAAAGTCATAAGTCCAATATTAGCCAATATGTCCGATACCAGTCTATAAAGTCTCCTTCTGACTCATGAGGCATGTGCAGTAGAGGTGTTCTGGTGCTGGCAGGGGTCTCCCCATGGCTCCTTATTTCCAGGAATCAGGGTCCCTCGGCAGTATCCATTGGCAGTGGGAGCATCTCAGCACTGGCGGAGGTCTCTCTGTGGCTTCTACGGCCCCAGAGGTCTGGTTCCATCAGGGCAAACCCATGTGGCTTCTCCTCCATCTCCTCCATTCTCCAGAAATCAGGATCGATCAACATGCCGTCATCTCATCTTGTCAGTAGTTCATCATCTTGGAGACTGACTCCCAGAGACTGAGAGTCAAGTCTCTCTCTTCTATAATTAGGAAATACCGCAAGACTTCCCAGAATTCTCAGGAGAAAGTCATGCCCACGCAGAGGCCTTACTGGCTATCTCCAGAGTAATAGGCTAGACTCCATCCCCACATCTCAATCATGAAATTAACATCACAAATACATGACCACCACGGCAGGCAATAAAACAGGAGATACAAAAACCAGATGCCGCATCCAGATCCCTCCATAGAGGTGAGCTTGCTGCCACACAGTCCTTCCATAAGAAGAGCAGACCACACCCCGAATGAAGCCTCCCTCCTCTGTTTCAAGACCGTAACCAGATTAACTGACATGCTGCTTCACAGAAAACTCCAGCATGGAGCCGATCACACTGTGTGAGATCACTTCCCAGGAGAATCCTGGCCTAGCCAACTTTACATAAAACTTGACCATCACAGATGCTAAGCGTCAAAAGATAGTCTAGCTTGGTTACTCATTCTCTGGGTGGTGCACCCTGGGTCAGTAAGCAAAAATCTAGAGGTTGAGGTCTAATCAGAGGCACCTCAGAAGAAAGGCCTGGTGAGCTCCTTCCCAAATCATCAGCCATCAAAAACACTGTGGAGCAATGCAAGTTGGAATCGACCCAACCGCAATCCATTAGGTTATGTATGCATTCTAGACCTGTGGTAAAGAGAATGCCATGGTTGTGGATATCTCATCACCTCAATACAAATGTGATGCACTGTGACCCATAGGACTGCATAAGGGATGTGCCTGGCACGCAGAAGCCAGAGGGAGAGATGCTGGTGGGGTAGCCTTGCTTACCTGAAGCAACTGCTTGAAACAGAAAGCAAATGATTCAACTCTAAGAGCCATGGGAGTATCGTGAAGGCTGAAGCTATTAAAACAGGGTCAGGTGTAAGTTGAAGTCTTCTCCCGTACTGTGTTCCCTAGGGCTACAGGGACACAGTACCTTCCAGGTGGAAATCACAAATTTACACTTCTAACTCTTTTTTAACGTTCAACAGCACTTTCTAAGCACCCATAGAAATGTTCATCCTCTCCATAGGTGTGAAAAATTAGACAGCACTATGCTCATAATCGAAGCAAAGAACATGGCAATGCAAGCCACCAAGAAGCAAGATGAAAATATTTTAAATAGCCATTGTATTGTTTTTGTGGGGTGTTCTTTAATATTTTTTCATTAATATTTTAAAACTCTTATCATCTGGTTTTGTGTACCTCTTTTATCCCTTCATTTAAGTATTAACCATGAAACAAACTACCTTTTGGTATATCGTTTTTTATACTTAAAATGGTCACAAGGGCAGCAAACCAGTTGTTAACTTATTTGATTCCCATCTTGTATGGTCTCATGAAGTTAGTGGTTATGTTAGTCTGGGTAGACTAGAGAAACAAATTCATAAAACATATATGTGGATATAAGGTAGAGGTTTATATACAAGAGGAATGGAACATTGAGAAAGCATCCCAACGCAGTCCTGTCCAAGTCCATAAGTCTGATATTAGCCCATGTGTCTGATATCAATCCATTAGTCCTCTTCAGACTCACAAAGCATATGCAATGATGCCAGGACAATCACAGGCCAGTGAGTGCAGAGTCTCGTGTATCCAGTGCTGGTAGAAGCATCTCAGTGCTGGCAGGAGTCTCCTCATGGCTTCTCCAGTTTCCAGAGCTCAGAGTCTATCAGCGTGCTGCCATGTGTCTTGTCAGTAGAGTGTCTCCAAGGACCTGAGTCAGGAGTCTCTCACCTTTAAGGGGGAGATACAGCTGAATTTTCCAGAATTCTCAGAGAAAGCCATGCCCACACAAAGGTCTCATTGGCTATCTCCAGATTGACAGGCTAGAGTCCACCCCTACACCCCCGATCCTGAAATTGATAGGATTAGTGACTGCCATGGTGGTTTGCAAGAACTGGAATGTTTTCTTTTCCCAGTTCTGGAGGCTGGGAGACCAAGATCAGGATGTCAGTCATGTTGAATCCTCCTGGGATTTGAAGGAAGAATCTCTTCCTTGCCTCTCGCCTAACTCCTGATGACTCCAGGCGTTTGTTGACTTGAGATTGCTGCAGTGACTGATGTGCTTCCTCTTTCCATCTCACTGAATCTCCTCTAAGAAGCCCTGGTGGTATGCAGGTTGATGTACTGAGCTGCTAACCAAAAGGTCATCGGTTCATCAAACTCTTCGGTCTCTCTATAGGAGAAGGACAAAGCTTCCTGCTCCCATAAAGATGTAAAATCTCAGAAACTCACAGCATCAGTTCCACACTGACCCATAGATTCACTCTAAGTTATCCTCTTGTAATCCTAACTGATAACATCTTCGAAGTCCTCCTTTCCAATTGAGGTCACGTCCACAGATACAGAACCTATCTCCGTACAGATACGACCTGTCTCTTTAGAACACACAAGGCAACCTCTAAGAGCTCCTCCTCCTGTAAACAGAAAGCCACAGAAAGTCTCAGAAAGTCACAGGGGCAATTCTACCCTAGCCTGTCGGCTCGCGATGAATCAGCATCAACTTGATAGCACTGAGATGTATACCAAGTCTTTTGATTCAAATCCAAGAAAAAATCCAAGAACAAAGTCAACATATCCAGAGAGAGGGTCTGAAACTAAGTTGGGATGCCAGTGCCCCAAATCTCAGCAAAAGAGTTCAACGTCACTGGCATCCTGCGATTCCTTTACCTGCCAATGATTTCACACTTCTCACCTGTGCCCAGGTAGAACCTGGCACCAACTTTTTTTTTAAGGTCCTGCAGAGGAACTCCTCTCAAAAAGAGAAGGAAACTCAAAGAACCCCTTTGTTCTTCACCAGGCCGAGGCATGTCCTGAAAGCGTTGTGGATCTGCCTCGTGCTCCAAGTCACGTGAAGCTTGGGAGAAGCCGGCACAGTGAAATTCGGTTTGGTGTCTTATTCATTGTGATAGGCTTGCTGTGATGGCCCCAACGAGAAGGAAGTGTGTTTGTCATGGGGAGGGCGGTGGCAGGGAGAGTTCTGTTGGGGGGGAGGGGCTGGGGTGTGTCATCCTGAGTAGAAAATGAGTTCTTGTGGTGAGGTGTGGTCATGCCAGTTCTAACCCATAGCCACCCTCTTACAGCAGAATGAAGCCCTGCCAGGTCTCGGGTGGCTAACTGGGAGGTGGAGGCTCTGCCCCACCCAAGGGCACAGCCCAGTAGGTAACCAGCAGTATGATAAGAACTCTGGGAGGGAGGTTACAGTCTCAGAACCCCATAGAGGCAGTTCTACCTTCTCCTGTTGGGTCCCTATGAGTCAGAATCAAGGGCAGTGAGTTTGATTCGAATTGTAGTAGATGATAGATCAATGGGATGGATGAGAGACTCCACAAGCAGAACCAAGGGCATGTGGAACTTCGTATGAGATGAAGGCAGCATTGTCAGTCATGGGAAAAAGGGAACCTTTTTCCATGAAAGTTGCCAGGGCCATCGCCTATCCAATGGAAAGTGAAGAAGTCTCCCACAACAGTTGGCGTTTGGTATAACATAGACCATATACTCCACATTATAAAGCGCTTACGTGTTAACTCCTTGCCATTGAATTTATTCTGATTCATCGTGATCTTATAGGACAGAGCGGGTCTGTCCCTGGGGGGGTTCCAAGGCTGTCAATCTCCACTTGAGTGGAAAGCCTCACCTCTCTCCCATGGAGCGGCTGGTAGATTCAAACCACTGACCTTGAGGTGAGCAGCACAGCATGTAACCATCGATACCAGCAGGGCTCATACAGATAAGCACTGTAACACCATCAAGACTCATACAGATATTATAAGAAAATGTCAGAGAATCCATACAATCTTGGGGGTTAGTATTAACTTCTAGAAACAGGAGATTTATAATAAAAAGATATTTAGAAGCTGTTTCAGAGAGGTTTCTCTAGAGAAATAAAACCAGGACACTAGTAATTCTCTTTATATATTTATATAGAAAGAAGAGTATATAAGATAAGAAAGAAACAGTTAAGTGATCTATAAAGCAGTACAAATTGCTCCGTGCAACTCACTTGTGTGAGAACGCTAGGAGACTGGCAGTCCTTCAAGTCTTGAGGGCCGCTGAGTAGTCCTCTGAAGAGCAATTCAGGCTATCTGGTCATAGGCAGCAAACAGCAAAGCAGGTCACCAGATGACAGAGTCCAACAGTCCCCAACTCAAGAGATGTATATCCCAGGATCATGGCCAAGTAGGGCTTGAAGGAACCTCAACTCACAGCTCCACAGAGTCCACAATTAGGTGTCCCTCGGGTAGTGTTGCTTGGAGGCTGAGGCACAGAATGAACAAAGCAGCTGTCTGGTTCGAAGATCCAAAAGCAAGAGAGAGAGAGAGAGAGAGAGAGAGAGAGAGACCCGGACTCGCTGAGCCCTTCTTTTCTCTGCCCTTCCATTCATCCTGTATGTTCATTGGCCATGCCATCACAACAGACCCACCAACCTTCTGTGGCCATGTTGACATAACAAACCTGCCCATCACAGAAGCCATAAAGGTATGACTTCTATATCACCACATGGATATATATATATATATATATATATATATATATATATATAACAAAATGGAAAGGTGAACAATATGCCAGGAGGAAGCATCCGCAGGGCATATACCAGCAAAAGGAAGGGTCAATACGTCTAACCCATAAGCCTGTGGTAGACATATAACTATTTGTCAACTTGAGGAGTAAGAGAGCAAGGTGGAGTCTGGTCTGTCAATCAGATCATAGCCAATCAGGCTTTGGGTGGGCATGGCCTTCTCCTGAGAATTCTGGGAAATCTGGTACTTCCTCCTTGGAGGTGAGAGACTCTGCTTACACCCTGGGAGACATGGCAGCTGACAAGACACGAGGGTCCAGAACCAGACAAGTCACATGGATGAAACCAGACTTCTGAAGGCAGAGAAGCCACAGAGAGACCCCTGCCAACGCTGAGATGCTTACAGCACCACTGGATTCAAGGACTTTCTGCCCACTGACTTGGGATTGTCCTGCATTGACTTCATTGCATGTGTTTCCTGAGTCTGAAGAGGACTGTAAGAACTGGTATCAGACATAAGGGCTACTATCAGACTTATGGCCTTGGACTAGATGGGTTGGGAAGTTTTCTTAATGTACAATTACCCTTCATATAAATATAAATATATATATGCTTATGAATTTGTTTCTCTAGTTTACCCAGACTAACAGAGAGCCCCACCTGAAAACTCACAAGCTTGCAGACAAGCAACATACCAGCGGAAGCTGCTGGCAGCGACCTACCGCCTCACACCCTCCGATTAGCAAAAGGGACAAATTGTGGGTAACAGCTAATGCAGTTGAAAACAGAGGAAAACACGGGGCGCATTCACATCCCATTTAGAAGGCCGTCCATTATCACAGGCTTCCAGGAGAGTAAGATACGTTCCCTTTGCCCCAAACTCCTGGAAATATATCCAGCCCAACCAAACGTGGCCAGTTCAAAATGATTATCTGTTCCCCCCTAGAAAGATGAGATTTTTCTAGCCCCTTAAAGAGTTACTGTCCCAGGAAGCTACAGGGATATTTTTATGCAAACCTGCCGGGTGGCCATAGCTCTGTATGGACTGGATGGCAGAGAGGTTGTTCATGTTGTTGTTTTTGGATGTCTCTATAGCAAAGCGTGAATATTCACCTGAAGAGAAAGTCAGGTTCTATCAGGAAAAGAAATTACACACACACACACACACACACACACACGCATGCATGCACCAGATTTAACACAGAGGAAAAGAAAGTGTAAGCCTCTATTTTAAAAATGTTTTAAAAGTGGTTGTGGTGGTGGTGGTGGTAGTGGTGGGTAGCTGCCATCAGGTTGGTTCTGAATCATCAGATGCCCCATCCTACACCATCCTCACAAATGTTTCCACTTTTAAGCCCCATCTCACGGCCACTGAGTCACTCCATTTGGTTGAGTCCATCTCTTTTGCTGACCCTCGGCCAAGCACGATGGTCTCCTCTAGGGACCGGTCTCTCCTCATCACATGTCCAAAGTACTCATCACTCAGGATGGGATGGAAAAGGTGGGGAGGGGGCAACAGCCTGAGTGAGGGGGAAGACCATATTCTACAGGAGGAAGAAGAGGGGCGGAAATAAGAAGGTGGCAGACAGGGCAGTGTGAGAAGTCATTTTAAATTGTTCAATACCAAAAATGGAGATCTCCCATGAAAATCGAATTCACGATAAAAAGTTGCAGGTTTGGTTTGGTTTTGATTTCTAAGTACCCACCCTTTTCCCTTCTGAGGAAAATCTAGCTGTGTATCTTGCTGTGATCTCCATGAAGACAAGTGGGAGAGGAGGAAGAGCTAGCTCAGTGTGGGGCACAATTCCTGCACTGTGTCTCCATGCTGTCTCCCATAGCGCTGTGGGGCAGGGAGGGGGTGTCATGTCTCATAGTAGGGCTGTGGGATGAAGACAGAACGTTTCCACAATTTATATGCTCCAAAATATTAAGCAAACTGTTTACCAGCATTTGGTGTGGAAGTTAAGTTAGCTGTTCTCCCTGAAGCGCCCAGTTATCTGAAGCCTTTGTGTAGCTCACAACAGAGCTGACTCCCCTGCTGTTAGGATGATGGTTCCCTTCCCTTGAAGCCTGTGGGCGGATTCACATGCTGATGTTAACGGTCTCTAGTCTAACCTATTTAACCACATCTGGGGTCTGGTCTTGCCACTTGGGACCCTGATAGCTCCCTTTCCTATAATGCTTGCATATGGCACAACCCCTTCATGTGATGTATGCCCTTGCCTGTAATTAGGGGCCTGGCTTGGCTCCAGAGGGTATATAGGGATGGGACATAAGATAGAGGCGCTCTCACTGTGCCTCTCTCTCTGCTGCCTGCCCCTCTCCTGCCCTTCAGCGCCAGACCCTCTCCCTCATCATGTAATCCCTTCCCCCACTCTCTCCACGTAGACTATCTAGAGGGGCGAAGGTGAGCATGTACCATGAAACGTAACCCTATTGTTCTTCTCTCTCTCTCTCTCTCTCTCTCTCTCTCTCTCTCTCTCTCTCTCCCTCCCTCTCTCCCTCTCTCCCTCTCATGATCTCTAAATCATTGTTATAATAAATAATAATTATCACTGCACAACTGCCTGTTGAACCCTTGCTGTGAGTATATCAGAGACTGGCCACCTTCTGATATAGGGCCAGTCCCATGGTCCTCTCTATGCATTGACTGCTCTAAGCAGGAATGTCATCCTTGAGGCTTGGTGGACCAGGACACCGATCATAGTCTCTATCTATCTATCATCTATCTATCTATCTATCTATCTATCTACCTATCTATCTATCTCTGTCTCTCTGTTTGTTTCCACATGGTCTGGCCAGACCTGCCACTCCCCCATCTTGTATCTTCACTGTTGTCCTCCGTAGTACATTCTTCTGGGGAGAAGGTCAAGTTAGTTGGGACTGGGACCAGTCCTGCTGACCTTTCGGTGAGTTCCCTGTCATCTGCTCTTTTATTACTCAGAAAGGAATCAGGTTAAGAGATACTCCGTACCGATATAGTCCTGACTGATGACCACCATACATTAGCTTGCATGATGGAAGAGCCTTGTATCCAATCAAGTCACAACACATATCAGAAGGTCCTCTGCTCCGCTCAAGGTTAGCTGATGCAATCCATGATGACATCATAAAGTCGCACCGCCGGGATTTCAGGGTGCATTTTGGAAGGAACACAATGAAATCCATGCTGCTTTTGCATATCCTCAAGTCAGTTTCCACCCATAGTGACGGAACAGAAGATTGCCTGGGCCTGGGCCACCCTGGCAACCATTGTGATACTTGGGTCCGTTGCAGCAGTCCCTATGTCAATCCATCACATTGACAGGCTTCCTTCATAGCAGCCCCAAGGTATTTGTTGGCTCACAATAAACATGCATTCTCCAACTAATTTACAATGCAAGGCATGCACACAGCATCGGCATCTTGCTGTACCAGATAAACTATACAATAAATAGAATGGATAATACTATTCTCTTTCCGCACCACCTTCGGGCACCACAGCTTTTAAATGGGGGAGGAAATGAACCCAGCTGTCTGCGGTCCTTGCTAACTGAGCTTTCTGCTTCTGTATTTTCAGGACATGTTCACATTACGGACTTCAACATAGCCACCGTGGTCAAAGGCTCAGAAAAGGCATCCTCCATGGCCGGGACCAAGCCCTACATGGGTGAGTGCCCCAGAGTCCTGTGATAGTGGGATCCAGATCAACGCCCATGGCCTCAGTTCTTCTTTCCTCACCTGCCACCACCCTCACCCCTAACTTTCATCTGAACACCAAACTCCACCTGTACTCAGAGCTCTTCAATCTCTGAACATCGACTCAAGTTTCCCCCTCTGTAAAAAAGGACCCTCTAGGGTCCTTCCGGAGAAATTCTGCACAGCCAGACAGTCCCATGATTTTCTGGGGTAGATTTTGGTCTGAATCACTCCAGATCTGTATTCTGAGGTCCATAGGTGGTCTTTGGGATGTTTTTGGATCTCTGCTTCAAGAATCATTTTCAGTATGTGGTTTTTTCTTCGTACTTTAGTTTCCTTTGTTAAGGACACTTCTTCTCTAAGTGCATTGTCTTCTTTTCCCATCTTCTTTGCCCATCTCAAATCAGTCTTACCACTTTCTTTATTTCTCAAAGGAATCATGGTGGCCATGTCAGATAAGCCTTTAAACCCATCAGCCTCTCTGAGGGGGGAAAGTGAGACTTTGTGCTTCCCTAACAATTTCATTTTGGAAGTTTAGGGACCATTTGTCTGTTTTTGTTTTTTGTTTCATGGAAATTGGGAACTGTCAGTATGCGCTAAAAGAATTTTCAAAACTTTCTTTCACTTCAAGAAAATATCAGTGTCCTCCTATTGAAAATATTATTTATTTGATGAACAGCAAGAAACATCGACCATACCTAGCTCAATAAGAAACTCAGGACAGTGTATTAGTTTTCCCATGTGGCCAAAATATAGGCTGCCAGATCTAGTGACTTAGGGAAAAAAAGAAAATAATGCTCTTACAATTCTGTTGGTCAGAAGTGCTACATAGATCTTAAAGGATGAGGAAGATGGTGACTGGTACATCTGCTGCCCCAGGCGTCTTTCAAGTAGTGGGAAACAAGTCTGTTGGGTCTCCAAACGTCTCAACCCTTTTCTGAGCCCAAATCCCAGGCCACTACACTCCTGGTTTGGATTTGCAGGCTCATCACTCAGACAACGTTTCCTGGTGTGTAATGATGTTACTCTTCTCCTTCTCCTTCTAATTGTGCAGACAGTTGGACTCTGATACTTTTGTGTTTGATACTTTCTTGCTTGATACTAGTGCGTGAATCACTGAAGAATTGAAGTCAGCTTCGAGTTTTCTTTCCCTGCTTTCATAACCACTCAGACCGGTGTTTAGATGGGATGGGTAAAGAAGGGGGTCTTTGTGAGTCCGAATCAGCTCAGTAGTGACTGGTTCCCAGTGTGTGTGTGTGTGTGTGTGTGTGTGTACTGATGAGTGGCCAAAAACACCCTGGGTTAGTGACCAACTGCTAGCCCAAAGATGATCTATTCAAATCCACCCACTGGCGCAGTACAGAAGGAAGACCTGGTGATCTACTGCCAGAAAATTTTAAACAAAAGCAAAAAAAAAAAAAAAAATCAAACAGACTGACTGCCATCAAGTCATTGTTGAATGGCAGCAGCCCTACAGGACAGGAGAGAATGACCCCGTGGGTTTACAAGACTGTAACGCTTTCCAGGAGCAGAAAGACCTCGTCATTCACCCTCAGAACAGCTGGTAGTTTCAAACTGCTGGACCTGTGGGTAGCAGCCCAAAGTGGTTACCATCATGCCACCCAAGCTCCTCTCTAAAGCTTTCAGGCAAGAAAGCAACCAAAGGGGGTGGTTCTGCGATGTCCCATGGGTCGCTGTGAATGAAAGCATTCATTCATTCATGAGATCTGCTGGTCTAAAGAGACGGGGGGAGGGACCCCCAAGACAACCACCCTGAGATGCCCCTTAAGTTGGGAACTGAAGTGAACACACGTGGCTCAATTTTCAGCCAGAGAGTAGACAGGCCGATACGGTGAACAGTAACATCAGGAAGATGTTCTGTTGTTAGGTGTCGGCAAGTTGGTCCTGGCCCACCGCAACCCTGGGCGCAACAGAACCAGAGGGAAACACATCCATGCTCACAATTGTCCCTATGCCTGAGCGTCTTTTTTTAACCACTGTGTGAATCCATCTTAGTGAGGGCCTTCCTTGTGTTTCCTTCACCATGTGCGATGTCCTTCTCCAGAGACTAGTCTCTCCTGACACGTGTCCACAGTACATGAGGAGATGTGATGTCATGGGGCAAAGTTGCTGAATGGAAAAACCAATCTGCTCCATAAATGTCTGCTCAAATTACAGTTTCCAGACAGACAGAATGACTGAAGGGTACCCAGCAACAACAACAGTGAGTCTGGTGCCAATTTCAGGATTGGGAGTACAGGGGTGGAGTCTAGCCTGTCAATATGGAGATAGCCAATGAGACCTCTGTGTGGGCATGGCTTTCTCCTGAGAATTCTGGAAAATCCGGCCGTATTTCCCCCTTGGAGGTGAGAGACTTAGGACTCAGTCCCTTGGAGACCCTCTACTGACAAAAGGCTGACTCCCTGTGGGACATCCCAGAGGAGAAGCCACATGGGTTTACTCTGATGGAACCTGACCTCTAAAGTTGGAAAAGCCATGTAGAGACTCCTGTCCATGGTGAGATGCTTGAGAAGCCACAGAGAGACTCCTTCCAGTGCTGAGATGCTTCTACCACCACTGGATACACAAGACTCTGCATCCACTGGCCTGTGATTGTCCTGGCATCATTGGATGTGCTTCGTAAATCTGAAGAAGACTTTATAGACTGGTATCAGATATATGGGTTAATATCAGACTTGTGGGCTTGGACTGGACTGGGTTGGGATGCTTTCTCGATGTTCCATTCCTCTTGTATGTAGACCTTTCCTTTATATCCACATGCGCGTTTACCAATTTGTTTCTCTAGTCTACCGGGACTGACATAAACAAGTTCAGTGGTGGAGTCTGAGATGCAGTGAAGAGGTGGTCATGAACATGCAAGAAAGAGGAGCACTGATCTCCAGGCCTAAGGAACACATGCTGGATGGGAGCAGCTGAAGGCAGTATCTTCAAGATGGAGGGCTGAAGGGAAAGAACATAGAGGGTGTGGAGTGCATCCTCCACAACCCTGGAAATTAGTCCTGATTGCCCTTAAGCTATCTCCTCAAAGCCATTGCTCTGGGTTTGTAGATTCTGCACCATTGCAAGAACACAAGGCCATCTTCTGCTGGTTCTGAAGGTCCCAGGGTAGCTACCTCAACACGCTGACTTTTCTGTATCATATGATTTTCCTCAGAGGCGCTACTGGGTACCTTCCCAGCTTCCAACTGGCTTGTCTAAGACAGCTCTTTCCTGTTTCTGACCCCCACCCCCCGACCAGTAATGACCGCCCACATGCCTATCATCACATCCGACATCAAAGCATCACCTAGGGATTCTATTTCTCCTCTCCTGGGAGGAATCAGAGGTGCAGAGAGGTTCATCAACCTGTGCAGGGGCACACAGAAGGGGCCAGAATTTGAGCACGGGTCTTCTTGAAACCAGACCCAGACTTTCGGCACTCTGCAAAGCCAGCTTTATTTTGACACCGAATTCCTGTCTTCTAGCACATTGTTTCCCAGAGAAGAGAAATG
>PVJH01018857.1:23347-44267 GCA_004026705.1 Nesogale talazaci
GGAAGATTGGGGGGGGGGGGGGGGGCGCTGAGGGTGCTTATTTAATATAGTGAAACCCTGCCTACCGTTCCCAGAGCTGTGCATCCCTCCTGTCACATCACACGACAACTTTGTCGATTGTCCTCACAGAGGTTGTGGAGCACAAAGACCCCATGGCAAGTTCCCAGGGTGTTCCAGACGCCAGTTCAGGGAGCGGGCTGATGAGGAAGCTCCCCACGGGGGCTCGCAAAGGATGCTTCCCCGAAGAAAGATTTACATCGAGCTGGATTTCTATTAATTAAAAGAGCAGATGGAATCTGCTATCAGAGCGAGAACCTTCCTTGGTGGAATGTGCTGGGTCAGAAGGCGGCTGAACTCTAGCAGTGCCCAGGTCGGGGGAGCTCCTGCATCCCGGATGAGAGGCAGGGCCAGGAGTTAGAGGGCAGGACCCAGAGGGAGACCCTGGCGCTTCTGAAACAAGACGTGTGGCTTCCTGGCCCCAGGCACTCACGTCAGCAGTCAACGTGGTGTGGTGGTGCATCAGGAAAAGGAAGCCATGAAGGACCCTTAGAGGAGTCATTTAAGAATCGGGGGAAAGAGAAGCCCAGCATCCCCAAGAGGAAGAGGAAAAGATCAAAGAGCGGGAGATGGAGCTAGCTATGAGGGGCTTTGATAAACCTACCAAAGTCATGGGCATGGAGTCAATACTGGCTCAGAGAGATGTTTCTGAGGCAGTCACTCTTGACGGGAGTAAAAAGTCCAGACTCTCTCTCCAGGGTGGTTTCCAACGTCCAACCCCCTGAATCTCAGTCCAGTGTGTCACCATGACCCTGCCCTGGCTCCGAGTGGCTGAGGACTAAATGTATGATTTGGAAGGTCAGCCCTTGCCTCATCCACGTGAAAAGAAAAAACTCGTTCATTTTTTAAATTATTATTTTAAAAGAAAGATGCCGAGCCACCCAGGAAAAGGCTGAGGTCGAAATCAGGCGCCACAACGGAGAAAAGCAAACCCATGACCACCGAGTTGACGCCAGCTCACCCAAACCCCACAAGAGGGAGTGGAACGCATCTCTTGGAAAGCAGGCGACCTCATCTTCCTCCCTCGGGGCCGCTGGTGGGTTTGAACCGCTGACGGTGGGGTTGGCAGCCCAGTGCATATCCCACGACACCACCAGGGGAGTCAGCTTTGCTGTGAGTCGCCCAAAGTCCTCAGATAACTGGGTGCTTCAGGAAGAACAACTAACTTAACTTGCGCACTCAATTCTGGTCAATAGCTTGCTGAATATTTTGGAGTATGTAATTGTGGGAAAGTCCTGTCTTCATCCCACAGAACGAGACTAGGCAGTGTTTCTTGTTCTGAGGTACTGAGGGTCGCCGTGAGTCAGAACTGACTCGATGGTCCTTAGCAATAGCATAAGGATTTCTAATGGGCTTGTGGGTTAAGACTGGACTGCAAGTTTGATGGTTCAGACCCACCAGCCACTCTTCCGGATAGATGTGTGCAGCCTCGAAAACCCTACGGGGCCATGCTATTCTGCCCTGCAGGGGCCCCGTGAGTTAGAATCGACCCAGGAGCAGTGGACGTGGCTGTTGCTTGTCCACATGAAGCGATGAGGAGGGGTGAGCCAGAAGCGCCAAAGCCTGAGGGTCTTGAAGGGCATGTCACATGGCAAAGGGCTAATGGAGGATTCCATGTTGGCCGCTGCCCGGTCTGGCAGAACCAGTCTCTCGTGTGCCCTTGATGGAGGAATGAGAAAGCTCACCAGGAATGCAAGGATGGCTTCAGGTGAGAAGCAGGAAGTCCCCCATGGGGTAGAGCAGGGAGCTTCAGCCCTAGGATGATCTGGTTGCTCTACTTCCTGGCCGGGAGAGCTGGCGGGATCTCACTGCCCAGCAGGACGCACATGAACAGCCCAGGGTAGAATGCATGCCAGCAAAGCTGTCGGCTGCTACTGCTGTCGCCTCTATGATGGATTACATCATGCTCTCACAAAATACATGCTGAGACCCTAACCCCTACATCCCTGGGTGTCATCTAATTAAAGGGAACAGGATCGCCTGAATCTAACATCGCACCGTGTGAGCACCTTTCAGGATGCAATTATTTCTGCAGCTTAACAGAGCTGCTGCGTTTTCTCATTAGCCAAATGAGCCACCTCCTTCCTCCTCCCCTTCCTGTGCAGACATGCAAACTCCGTATGATGCATGGACTCTTGGCACACATGAACACAGCCCCCTTCCAGTTGCAATTTATGCTTCCGGCACCCCAAGAAGGAGGGGTGTTATCAGAAAAATGCAGCAATTTCATTTTCAGCTCAGATTTCCATGTACGTGTGTGACACCACAATCCGTCTAGCGGCTAGCCAGAGAGCTAACGAACCATGTTACCGTCAAGGGATCCAGAGGCAGGCCAGGCTTGTGGTGTACCGCTGCTGCCCACAGCTTCATCAGCATACCTTGATGTAAGGAGCTGTGATGGGTTCTTGAGTTCTCTGAGGAAAGGTCCTGTCTTGGGAATGCACCTTTTCTATAGAGTGGCTGTGAGGGTGACATTGGCTCCACAGCAGTGAGTGAGTGAGTGAGTGAGTGAGTGAGGGAGAGAGGGAGGGAGGGAGGGAGGGAGGGAGGGAGTTTGAACATGTGCCTTGATGAGCTAGGCTTTTCTTTCTGTGTGCCTTTCACTACTCATTCCCTAATGCAATCATATAATGAAAATCAGCTCACTTCTGTGGAGGACATGTGATGAGTCACATCCTACGCTCAATACACTCAATATATGGAGTGGCTTATTGTGGAGTCAAGGCCTTTATTATTCTGTGGACTCAGATTTCATCGGAAGTTAAATCTTTCTCTCTCTCTCTCTCTCTCTCTCTCTCTCTCTCTCTCTCTCTCACACACACACACACACACACACACACACACACATCCATGGCCTTTAAGTCCACCCTGACCCTCGAAAACAGAATAGAACTTCCCCGTGGGGTTTCCAAGGTGGTCTTTCTTTATGGAGGCTGTGTCAGTCCTGCTTGACTAAAGAAATAAATCCAGTGGCATTCAGATGTGTATGAGAAGGAACGCTATATCACAGAGCAATTGTATACTGAGAAAATCTCCCAACTTGGCCCAGATCAAGTCCCAAAGTCTGATATTAGCCCATATGTCCAATAGTAGTTCATAAATTCTTCTACAGATGCAGGCAGCACATGCGATAATGCTGAAAGCCAGGGGGTGAAAGCATCTCTGGAAGCATCTCTGGAAGCATCTCAGCACTGGTGCCGCTCTCCATGTGGCTCCTGTAGCTCCAGGGCTCTGGCTGCCATCAGCAGAGCTTCACGCAGCTTGTCCATAGAATGACCAAGCAGAGAAAGTATGTCCCACCTCTAAGGAGAAAGGAGAAAGTCGGGCTGAGCCCCGGTGGCGTAAGTGATTGAGTGTGGGACTGCGGCCTGCGGGCTTGGCGAATCAAATCCAGTGGCAGCTCTCAGGAGCAGCACTGTGCCCACGACCACCAGAGGCAGTGATGCCCACAAAAAAAAAAAAGAAAGAAAGAAAGAAAGGAGAAAGTCCCAGAATCCTCAGAAGGCCAAACCCACATTGAAGCCTCCTTGGCCATGACCTGATTGATAGGCTAGACTCCACCCCTTCACTCGAGTTGACAGGAGAGGATGTCACTGCCACAGAAGCTAACAGCTATGTCTTTCCCACACAGAGTGATTGGTGGGTTTGAAATGCTGATCTTACAGTTAGCAGCTGGCACTTAACCCACTGGGCCACCCAGGATCCTTTGCTCAGTGACAAGCAGACTGCAAAGCCAGGGTGCCCCCAAGATTCAAAGTCAGGACCCTGGCCTTCAATTACTTTGTCATTTTGGTGCATTGAGCATCTACCGCTAGATTAGCTTCATGCTGATCAAAGAACCTGGAGAAGTCTCCTAACCCCCATGGGGCTCACTGGCCAGTGGGAACAGTGGACACAGATACCAGTAACTCAAACAGCATGATCAGTGCCACAGGGAGGTACAAGTCAGAGTTAGTGGAAAATCTGGAGTACGAATGGATGCTCTTGGCCAGCAGAAGGGCACCAAAGAGAACCAAGAAAGAGCACGGACTTCAAGATGTCGAAAAAGGAGTCATCTTTACCTGGGTCTTGAAGCGTGAGTAGGAGTTTGTGAATGTAAAAGGCCGGAGGAGGTTTATCAGACAAGCCACTGTTGGTTAGGTACCTTGCTCTCATTTCCAGCTCGGAGCGACCCCAGGCCAGGAGAACGAGACACTGCCCAACCTTGAGTCTTCACAATGGTTCTTCTGCTGGTTGCAGCTCCTGTGTCAACCCCCCTTCTTGAACGCCTTCCCATTTCCCCCTGCCCCACTACCTTACCACGCTTGATGTCCTGCTCTTGTCAACAGATCCCGAGTATGTGAGACCACATCCCGCCATCATGACCGCTAAGGTGCATTCTGGCCAGAAGTCTTCCAACACAGCTCTCTTGTCAGTCTGTACCCCGTTCAATAGTCTGCCCCAGCTCCACGATTCAAATGCATCCATTCTTCTTCGATCCCCCTTACTCAGTGTATCCACTTTTACGTGCATATGACGTGACTGAAAACACGGCGCCTTGGGCCAGGTGCACTTTAGTCCTCCAAGTTAGCACCCGTGCTTTTCCATCCTCTAAAAGGTCGGGTGCAGCAATGCGTCTTTTGACGTCTCGACTGCTGCTTCCGTGAGCACGGACTGTGGATCCAAGCAGGACAGGATCCTTGACAACTTCAACCTTTTCTCCATTTTTCATGATGTCACTTATCAATCCAGTTGTGAGGATTTGGGTCCTCTTCAAAGTTAAAAAGAAAACAGTGTGCCTTTTTTTTTTTAAGGCTTCTCTGGGTGACCTGGCTAGCTAATACGCATTCCACTAGCCAAAAGTCGGTCATTGTCATCTACCCAGGGGCACTTTGGAAGAGAAGACCAGTGATCGGATACCAAAAGGTCACCGTCTTGAAAGTCCTTTGGAGCAGTTCTGTGCGACTTGATGGTCAGCTGCCCTATTTCTCTGAAGGTGGCCCATGGATGAGTGAAATATGTTGACAGGAATTGAAGCTGTTAGAAAATCTAGAGTGTGATTTTTTTTATTAAATACCTTTATTGGAGACTTTCATATCTCTTATCATAATCCACACATTCATCCAGTGTGTCAAGGACATTTGTACATTTGCTACCATCATCATTTTCAAAGCATTCTCTTCCCATTTGAGCCCCTGATATCAGCTCCCCCTTTCTTCTCACTCTATCCCCCCACCCGGCCTCCCTCATAAACCCTTGATAAGTTACAGATTATTATTTTCATGTCGTACATCACCCTTCATTGCCCCTCACCCACTTTTCCATTGTTCATTCCCCTGAGAGGGAGTTAAAAGTTGATCTTTGTGAACAATCCCCCCTTTCTCCCCCAAAATTCCCAAATCCTCCTGGTAATTCTACTCTCCTTGTTGGCCCTGGGGGGGGGGGGGTTATGTATCTATCCTGGATTGCCTGTTATGCAGGCTATTGTCTGTAGCAGTGTGCATGTTCAGGTCTAATTCGATTTGTAAGGTAGATTTCATAGTGGCGGGAAGGAAGCACCAAAGAGCTACAGGAAAGTTGTGTGTTTCTTCAGTGTCATACTGCACCCTGACTGGCTCATTTCTTCCCTGTGACCCATCAATAGGGGGATGTCCAACTGTCTACAGATGGACATTAGGTCTCCACTCCATGTCCCACCCCCAATTCACCTTGGGTATGATTTTGTTCTGAGTCTTAGATGCCTGGTACCTGATCCCATCAACACTTCATGATCACACAGGCTGGTGTGCTTCTTCCATGTGGGCTTTGTTGATTCTCAGCTAGATGGCTGCTTGTTTATCTTCAAGCCTTTAAGACCCCAGATGCTAGCTCTTTCAGTAGCCGGGCACCTTCAGCTTTCGTCACCACATTTGCTTATGCACTCACTATGTCTTCAGCGACTGTGTTGAGAAGGTGGGAACCACAGAATACTGGATTGTTAGAACAAAGTGTTCTTGTGTTGAGGGAGTATTCGAGGTGAGGCCCAATGTCCATTTGCCACCTTAATTCCTACCATATAGATGTGAGTACACAGAGTGTGATTTAAAGATGCTTTCATGCCAAGAAATTCTACTTTTACAGCAAATAGAAAAGATGTTTTTAAGCCAGCGCTGTGACCATGTGAATAATACGAATCACAACAGTAATATAGATGGTGTGTAATGAGCACTTTCTTTGTGCCACGTGCTGTTAAAAGACCATTATGGACATCACTGTGTTTTTTCCATCACAGTAACATTGTGTAGCAGATATTGTTGCCCCTTCTAGAGGAGGAAATTCATGTACAGATAAGAGTATAAGTAACTTATCCAAGACTCTTCTGCCCATAAGCATAGGAGCATCAATGAAAGACCTAACAATGAATATGTTCACACTCTAAAAGTCTCTTTTCTATTGTCTCTACTGCCCTAGAAAGATGGTTCAGGGATAGAGTGGAGTGGGCTTAAGAGGCACCAGAATAGAGGCCAGCAGACAGATTAGCAGGCTGTTCGGACAGAAAGGAAGAAGGTAGACGGTCAGTAAGAAAGTGTATTATGCTGGGTCTTCTAGAGAAACAAAATCCATGGAAGTCATATATGTATAAGAAAAATCTTTATATCAAAAAAATGTTTGAATCAGGAAGGTGACCCAGCTCATTCCAAGGCGAGTCCATGGGTCATTTGCTAGCTGGAGACGCTCAGACTCACGTAGCTGCCGGTGGATGAAGAAGGAAGATACAGCAGAAAGCTGGAAGTTCACAAACCTATGGGCACAGGGCCACATGGATCCATGGTTCCCAGGAACATGGAAGAGGGAATGACAGCTCCCAGGCTCTGCAGGCCACAGGGTCCACCAGTTGTGAAACACAGGTCCCAGTCAAGCGAGAAGACACAGAGCAAGAGCAAGCCACGCACCCAGGGTCTCGCTTATACAAAGGCCACCCCCCTCCCCAAAGAGGGGCCTATCAATCAAGTCGGCTGGATTTCACCCTTATCTTCAAGTACATGAGCTCTAGCCATTGCAGAAGGTATTGGAGCAAGAAGTTTCTGGAAGGGAAGAGTGACAAGGTCTAGGGACCCAATGATAAAGCCGAAGGAGAGAGCGCAGTCCAAGAGACCTCCTGGGCTTTTGACTTCTAAACTAAGGAAACCATTAGCTGAGATGGGAACCTGGGGAAAGGACAGTTTGGGAGACGCTCTGCTCTGAGTTCTCTAGAGGAGCAAAACTAGGGGAATGTATAAATCAATAGAGAACATTTTTTCCTTCAAGGAGATGGCTCATGCGATTGTGGAGGCAGGCAAGCCCCCCAAATATCGGTCAGGCAGCAGGCTGGAGACTTCAGCAGGCTTACATCCAATGGGGAGAGAGAGAGAGAGAGAGATTGGCCTTTCCCAAAATGTCTTTTCATAGGTTACAGGCAGGCTACACTGCTAAAAAGACTCCCCTTTCAATGAATTGATCACACGATATTACATTATGGAAGCTGATTGTATTATGTTGCCTTAGAAAGAACAGTCCACCCCTTATCTGCCAAACTGTGGAGAACCACAGCTGAGCCAAGTTAACCCCTGCACAAGAGCCATCACCGAAGGGAAGATGATGGGTTTGGATTGGGAAGGTCGAGTCTTGGCCACATTGAGTACGAAGAGCCCACAGGACAGCGAGGTGAAGGAGAGTCAACAGGCAGTTGACTGCACAGCCTGCTAACAGGTCTTGTCTGGAAGAAAACCAACAGATCAGAGACCTGGATTATAGGCCTTTCTGGGCCAGAAATCATCTTGTTATTCTTGTTGATTCTGATCCCAGATGCTATTACTCCCTAGAACTGCTCCATGGGGGTCTCTTGGTTGTCACCTTTCCCTCGCCGATCACCGGTCCTTTTCTTCTGCGCCCTCACCGGCTAACTCTGACCCACCAGCCTTGAGGCTAACAGCTGTGCACCCCACTCTTCCTCATGGATGTGGACGTGTTCATCTCTCAGGTGAACGGGAGAGAGTGCACGGTCTCACATATCCCCTTTGCACCTGAAATGCCCTACTTCGAACTCCCTCATCAAACAGGGGAGTCATTGCCTGGAGAAACGGGTTCGACCAGCCTGTCAGCTCGTGGGCGAGACAGTGAATAGAACGTCACTTCCCACCGAGGGAGCGAAAGCATTCATTAAAGTATCCGTGGAGCCAAATCAGCAGGCTGATCGTTTAGGAGGTTACTGTACTTTTCTTTCATATTTTTAGGCGAATAAAGAAGTAAACCCTGTGATTAGCCCAGCGTGATAAATCTCACCAAATATATATTTACATTTCTGAGGGTCAGTAGGGAGGAGAAAAGCAATCTCTTTCATTTGATACTTCATAGCCTTGCTTTTCTGGAAGGTCAAACGTGTGCTAGCTCTTGGAAGCAAAGCTCCCTGTCTATTCAAAGCTGCAGGAACGGTTAGCAGAAGGTGAGGTGGATCTTTCCAGGCCACTGGACTGAGCTGGGAGAGCAACCATCACTCCACGCAGCTCCAAGTTCACTCAGAGTCCTGTGGGTTCCATCACGCTGCACTGTGTCAAGTCCCGAGGATAACACAGGGAAGAAAACGGGTACGGTTGGCGCATATAGCTCAAATCCTAATTGCGCCGCATTTTTCAATCATCTTTATAAATCTGCATGTTCATGGAAAACCCACCTCTGTCTTCCTTGGGCACAGTGTTGCTGTGAGGGGCTGTACAGTCGCTTCCAATTCACAGCAACCCCGTGCACCGCAGAAGGAAGCATGGCCTGGCCCTACCCCATCCTCACAACCGTTACTGTGGGTAAATCCATTGTTGCAGCCACTGGGTCAATCCGCTCCGTGAAGTTCTTGCTCTCTGTCACTGACCTGTAGTGTGGAGTTCCTGGTTTGGGTTCTAATTGGTAGATATAAACCCATTGAGTACTTTTGGTGTGGGTTCTAATTGGTAGATATAAACCCATTGAGTACTCTTGGTTTGGGTTCTAATTGGTAGATACAAACCCATCGAATACTTTAGGTTTGGGTTCTAATTGGTATATATAAACCCATTGAGTATGAAGAGAGATTGAGCCATGAAGAGACATTATAAGGATGACAGAGGACTATGCAGCGTTTCCTTCTGTTGGGCACAGGGTCATGGTGGGTCATAACTGACTGGCTCACACCTAACAGAGACAACATACATTGACACCGTGGCCCTCTGAAGATAGACACACACACACACACACACACACATCATGGAAGATATAGCTACAAGCCCAGGAAGGTCAACTATTTCTGCAGCTACGAGAAACTGAAATAGACATACACAAGGAAGGTCGTCCCCAGGTACAGCAGAATCTGGACTTCACACCTCCTGAACTGTAAGCAAATGGGGGGTTTTAAGTTCACCTACTTTGGGTAGTCCCGTGGTGGCAAAACAAAACAACCCATTGACCTGGAGTTCATTCTGGCCCACAGCACCTCTATGTAATGTTCCCAAGTTCAATGGGATCTGGAACCAGGCATCAAAGACCCAGGACAAAAGATCCTATCAATCTGAAAGAGGCGGGGGTCAGAGTGGAGACCCCAATCCTACCTGTAAACAATTGGACATCCCCCTACAGAAGGGTCAGAAGGAAAGGCCAAGCCAGTTAGGATGCAGTGTAGTACCGACGAAACATGCAGCTTTCCTGTAGTTCTCTAATGTTTCCTCCCTGCCAATATCATGACTCCAATTCTACCTGACTGTCCAGACAGACCAGCACACATACACTGATACAGATTAGAACTTGCAATCCAGGGAATCCAGGACCAACAAACCCCTCGGGACTAATAAGGAGAGTATCCGTGCCAGGACGGTAAGGAAAAGGTGGAGAGAGAAAGAAGAACTGATGACAACGATTGACAGATAAGCCCCTCCCATGGGGATAGACAAGAGAAAAGTGGGTGAAGGGAGACGGCAGTCAGTTTAAGACATGAAAAAAAAATAGCTTATAAATTATCAAGGGAGGGTGGGGAAGGAGAGACGGAAATAAGTTGATGGCAAGAGCTCAAGTAGAAAGAAAATGTTCTCCAAATGATCCCAGCAACATATGTACAAATGTGCTTGTCACATGGATGGACGGGTGGATCGTGATAAGAGCTGTAAGAGTCACACACACAATATTTCATATATATAAACAGCTGGTGGGTTCAGACCAAGACCTTGCCACCAGCAGTCTAATGCTGACTTGACCCTAGGTAAAGCAAGATGAAAAACCCTACTGCCATAAAGTGTCTTCTGAACCATCTCACTCAAACTAAACTCAGCACTACACAGTCGATTCTGCCTCACGGCAATAGATTAGAATGGCCCATGTGGGGTTCCAAGACTGTCAACCTTTACAAGAGGAGAAAAGCTCGTCTTTCCCCCTGAGGACCAACTGGTGATTTCAAACTGCTGACCTTGCAGTTAACAGCCCAATGCAGAACCCAGGAGGCCACCAGGGTTCGAGGCAGCACATCTTTGGGTGACTGGACAGCACACAGGTACCAGGAAGGAGAACGGAGATCTTAATGAGAGCGAATGGGGCATGAGGGAGAGGAGGAGGGGCGGGGTTCAAGAGGCATCACCCACCAACTGCCACAGAGAACGTTGTGACTCACAAGGACTCATTAGGGCAGACTAGATGCTCCCTATGGTTTCTGAGGCTGCCAGCCTTTATGGAAGCAGACTGGTCTCTCCTGACAACCTGTGCAAACGATGTAAGACAAAGTCTCGTCATCCCTGCCTCAAAGGAGCCCTCTGGCTGTACTTCTTCCAAGACAGATGGGTTTGTCCTTTTGGCAGTTCCTGGTATGTTCCGTGCTCTTCTCCAGCACCACCGTTCAAATGCATCGATTCTTCTCCTGTCGTCCTTACTCAATACCCATGAGAAGAAATGATGAGTACGACCGGTGCTGGGACCAGTTCCAGCTAAGTGTGGTTGTTCACACAAGAGAGAAAGGGGAGTGTTGGGCACAGAGCTAATACCAGTCCTTCTACCTCGGAACCTGCATGGCCATCTCCGTCCCAAACGCTGGGATTCAGGGCAACCAGGTGGAAATGCTGAAGCCAAAAATGTTGCTTCTGTTCTATCATCATCCCAAGTGACAGCTGTGGAGAGAGTGGCACCCATACAGACATCTGCCATCGTGGCCGGGCAAGGCAGCTTGGGGCAGAATCGGTTGCTGGGTCTGCACTGAAATCCAGTGAACTCAGGGCAGCCAGGCATGACAAGGATTAATGGGCATGGCTGGACACACACTGCCTGCCTTCACACATGCCTGCATCTTGGCTCCGCTCTGCAGGAGAGGAAACACTGGGCAGCAGCTGTTCAGAGCCCTGGGGATGTGTAGGCAACATGGTATGATTCCTTCTCTCCATGAAACTCTGGGGCAGAGTGGAGGGAGGGAGACAGTCCACAGACAGTGGCAGGGCAAAGGACGTCCCTGTGGTTAGTGAGGGAGTCCTTGTGGTTAGTGAGAGAGCCCCTGAGGTTAGGGAAGAAGTCCCTGAGGCAAGGGCTCGGCTTAGGACCAGATGGGACCTGCAGAACAGCTCAGCTTGGAGTTCAGCGCCAACTCAGATCCCAGTGAGGAGCTGCTCATTGTATGATTAACTAGCAGAGAAGATCCTGGACGTAGAAGGCGTACTGATCTCTGTGGACCCAAAGGGATGGGTCGGAAGATGCTGAACATGCAAAAGGTATGATGTGGAAGCCAGATCGTTAGGGTGCTAGGGACCCAGAGATTGGCATGGCCTCTGGTGTCTGGTTTGGGTGACGGGGTAGACAGTGAAGGGATTGTATGATAGAGCTACAAAAAGCTCACTTCAAAAGCATCCACTATCTTGTCATCTCATTTCTCCAGGAACATTTTGAAACTTCTTCACCTGAGCCGTCTAATCTTTTGGCGACATAGGCTCAGGAGACACACTGCATTGGGCGAATCTGCTGCACAGGCCTCTTTCAAGCATTGAAAAGCAAGGACATTACTTGGGGACTCCAGCGCACCTGACCCAAACTCAGGCATTTTCTATGGCCATCTAGGCATGTGAAAATTGGACACTGAATAAAGAAACCAGCCAGGTACATGCACATGAGTTGTGATGCCGGAGAGGAATATTGAAAGTACCATGGACAACCAAAACAACAAATCTGTCTTGGGAGAAATATGGCCAGGGTGCTCTGTGGAAGAGGAGAAGAGGCAAGGATGGCAAGACTTTTCCACACATACTTTGGGACATGCCGTCGGGAGAAGACAGCATGTGATGTCACTGGAGAAGGACATTACGCTGGGGAAAAGAGGGGCAGCAAAAAAGAGGGAGGCCCTCAGTGAGCTGGATGGACACAGTGGCTGGAGCAATGGGATCAAACATAGGAACCATTGGGAGGGTGGCACAGGATCGTGCAGTGTTTCGTTCTGTTGCACACAGGGTTGCTATGGGTCGGAACCAATGCAATGACACCTAGCAACGGCAACATGGTTCTAGAATGAGGGCAGCATCGGGGTCATGAGATCCCCGGGGTCATGAGGGCAGGATGGGGGACCCCTTCTTGTCTAGCCCAGCCCTGGGAGCGCTCAACATTCTCTGACTTACATCTGCAGCATCAACCCGTCCTCACTTGACTTTCTTCCCTGTCTCTTCGTGTCTCTTCTCCTCTTCTACAAAGACCGATGTTCAGAAGGGATGAGGACCCACCTGCGTGGGCATGACCTCAGGTTAACTGATAGCATCTTCTAAAGATCCCAAACAAGATCATTGCCCTAGATTCAGGTGTTTGGGGAGTCCAACCTTTCTTTGGGGAGAACACAGCTCCATCCAGTAGAGTCACCCAACAGGGCAGAGACAGAGGAGGCTCGAAGAACTGTGTTAGTATTCATTGCAACGATGTTGGCTCCTTATGGAAGAGGAGCTCTCGCAGGCCTGTGATGAAGCATCTGGTTGCTCACTGGAAGGTCAGCCATGTGAACCCACTGGTTACTCTCTTGGAGAAAGAGGAGGCCATTGCTTCCTTAAAAATGTGAACCCTGGGAAATCGACAGGAACAGTTCTATTTCGCCGTGGAACAGTTGCTATGAGTCAGAATTGAGGTGAAGGCAGCAGGTTTCATTTGGCCTTTAAAAAACAAAAGTAGTGGGCCACTGAGGCCTGAAAGAGCCAGAAGAGACTCCAGCAGTGAGATCACGCTGAACAGGTTTGAATGAAAATGGACTAGGCACAAAGATGGAGGATCTACTTCTAAACATCGTTGCTCTTGTCACTGAGTTGACTCAGACCCTTCAGGACCTTATGCACAACAGAAGGAGGCACTGCCTGGGCTTACCTTGTCCTTGCAAAGTGGTTGAAGCCACCCTGTCTATCCACCTTGTTTAGGCCCTTCCTCATTTTCACAGCCCCTCTGCTTTATCAAGCACGAGGTCCTTCTCCAGGGACTGGTCTCTCCTGACGTGCAAAGGATGTAAGACACGGTCTCTCTGTATCTTTGCCTCTAAGGAGCATTCTGGCCAAACTTCTTCCGAGACAGATTTGTCTGTTTGTCGGGCAGTCCATAGTATTTGCAATAGTCTCTTCTCCGACACCACAATTCAAACGCATCCGTTCTTTGCGACACTTCTTATTCAAGGTCCAACTTGCACAAGCATTCGAAGGCATTGAAAATGTCATGGATTGGCTCCGGGGTACCTTACGCTCCAAAGGAGCATCCTTTCTTCTGAACACTTTAAAGAGGTCTTGTGAAACAGATTCACCCCATACAAGGCATCCTTTGATCCTTTAACTCCTCCTTCCAGGAGCACTGACTGTAAATTCAAGCAGGATTAACTTTCTGACAACTTCGGTCTTTTCATGATTTATCTCCATTTATCATAGTTACCTATTGGTGTAATTGTGAGGATTGGGGTTCTCTTTACACTGAGTCGTAATCTACACTGAAGGTTTCCATCCTTGATCTTCACCAGCAAGTGTTTCAAGTCTTTTTCAACTTCAGCAAGCACGATTCAGCCATCTGTAGGTTGTGGGTTGTTAATAAGCTTTCCTCCAATCCTGATGCCGTATTCTTTAAATAAGCCAGTTTCAAAGATGATTTGATCAGCATACAGCTTGGGTTAGGGTTCTCTAGAGAAATGAAACCAACACACTTATGAATATACACACACACACAAAGAGAGGTTTATACTGTGAGAAGGAATATAACAGATAATTAGCCCACACATCAGTACAGAGAGTTCAGTTCAACTCACTTCCATGGAGCAGTTAATATACTGCAAGTCCTTCAACTCATATGGGTTGCCAGGTCCAAGGTCAAGGAAGCAGACAATGGAGTCTTCCTTCAGGTAATACAGGCAAAGTCCACCTACAGGCAGCAAACAGCAGGTTGGGTCACCAACATTCACCCACTCAAGATCTGAGCGAAGCAGACCCAGATGAGATATTGAACTCAGGCAATGCAAGACAGCAGGGTCCACCACCCTCAAGCTCAAGTGATGTATATACCAGCAGCATAGTGTAGCAGATCTCAATGGAACCTCAAGCTCTAGTGTCAGGATCCACGGGTTGGCTGCCCCACAGGTAGTGTAGCTCATAAGTTGAGGCAGAGAACTAGCTAAAGCAGCCACAGGCTGGTCCAATCACCATAGTGCCACAGAAATCCCATGGGCCAGATTGACACAATAAACCTACCTAGCACAGTTACCCACAGTTTGTGATGGCCCACACAGGTGAACACATCTGAAGTTAAGTAATGTCTAAACTCTGCTCTGCCCACCCTAGCCTTCCCCCCTATCCAAGACGTTGTGTGGACTCTAATCAATGACCAAGTATTTAATTTTTTTTCTCTTTTGGGGGGGGGGCAGGGCGGGCTCATCACTGCCCTCTGGTGAGAGTAGGAGGCCCAGCCTTGCTCCTGGAGAGCTGCTGCTAGATTTGAACCGCCAAGCCAGTGGGCTGCAGTCCTGCACTCAACCACTATGCCACCAGGGCTCAGCCCTGACCAAGTAACTGACTTAAGGAGACAGTTCTCTTACATCCAAATTGTGTGCTCCCCAATGAGGTCTTGAGTATGTTCTTGCACGTCAAGAAGACTTACACTCCTGATTACAAACAGGGATATCATCTGTGGGTCAGGGTCACCCCAGCGTGGCTTCTCTTAACTCTGTGACTTTCTCCAAACCACTACACCCCTCTGAGCATCTGTAAAATGGGTCTGATGGAAGCAGATGCTGAGGGCCTGTCGTGAAGAAGGAATGGGAGCCTGTGAGTAGTCATGCTTGGAAGTGCATGGGTCAAAGGCAGAGTATTCTTTTGTTCCGCTCACTGCCATTGAGTCTCTACCAACGCTCAGCCACTCTACCAGACAAGGGAGTACTATCCTGTTTTTAAGACTTTAACTCCTTACGGGAGCAGAAAGCCTCATCTTTCTCCTGAGGAGTCCTTGGTGGTTTTGAACTGCTGACCTCATGGTTAGCAGCTCAAGTGTAACTGCTATGCCACCAGAGATCCTCGGGCTAAAACAACAAAAGTTCTTGAGTGGACTCTTACCCATGGTGACCCTGTGTGTGCCAGAGTTGAGCTGGGCTTCTGAGGGTTTCCCAGGGCGGATGTTGTCCAAAGGAGGTCTCCAGGACTTTTGTCCAAGACTCCTGGGGGTGGACTCCACCCTCCGGCCTTTCTGTTAGCAGTCATTCACCTTAGCCATCTGCAGGCTGGAATTTATCCACGGGTCATATTCAAGGGTCTGATCACCCGATGCCAATAACCCTGTCCTCCCTTCTCCAGCCTCGACACAGCCCTTCCCTGTCCTACGAAGGCTGAGTGCCAGCCTGAATGGTGAGCTGAGACTTTCACGTGAATGCTCCCAGGGACAGGTGTTGGCTGCTCTGACAGCTGCAAGATGGGATTATGTCTGCAAATTCATTTGCAAGAAATAATTCTCCTCTCGCAATGGTTCCCAGTGGGGCAATTAGACCCTGCAGTGAGATTCCTGGACTCCCAGGAGAGAGGAAGGTCAAGGGATCGACCCTTGATCTGTACCTGACAGGGCAGGTGGGCTAAGAGAACTCCCAGGAGAACAAGCTCTCCAAGCGTGGACGCAGAATTCCTTCCTGCTCTGCTGACCTCCCTGGGCTCAAGCTCCATCGCTCCTGAGAAGGACATGGGGCGCCGCCATCTTGGTTGTCTACACAGTGCTTCCACCCCACTACGGTGCTGTTTATCAAGGGGTTCCATTTCTTGGGGGCTCATATTCCTCATCTCAGCTCTGAGATTGTATCCCAGCCTCATCTCCTTTCTGCACCTGCCTTGCCTACCACTGGTCGACGTGCCATATGAGACTCAGCTTCCATCCATTCCTCTTCCTTCTTGGACCTCTCACCTGGTAGCCCATCCTCACCCTGAGCACCAAAGCCACCTCCCTTTTTATTCTCACTCAAAGGCTCACATCTGTGCTTCCCGGGATGTTTGCAAGTCTTTCCCAGTGGCTCCTTGTGGCTCCTTGGGCTTGTCATTGATGCTCAGAGACCACTGAGCCCTGGTGGCCCGACAGGATAGGCACTGGGCTATGAACTCTACGTCGGTGGTTCAAACTCACCAGTCTCTCCTCCAGAGAAAGATGAGGCTATCTGCTGCCATAAAGAGATGGGAGTGCTCTTTATTCCCACTGCTCCTCTGTCTTCAGCTCAGCCATGCTGCAGTCCCCTCCCCTCTTCTCTCTCTCTCTCTCTCTCTCTCTCTCTCTCTCTCTCTCTCTCTCATCTCCACATGTAAGAATACAGTTCTGTGTTCAGTCAACTATAAAAACCTGAAGCTTAGTCTATCCTTTATTTTAAAAAAACCCACTTGTGTCTCTCACAAACACAAGAGTTGGAATCAACTCTAGTGGGTTTGATTTTGCTTCACGGACAGATTGCTGACTGATGGCGTGACTTGGCCCCACATACTTTGGGCAAGTTGTCAGCAGAGACCAGTCCGTGGAGAAAGACATGGTGTTTGGTCAAGGGGAGGGGTGGTGAAAAAGAGGAAGGGCCTTGGCAGGATCGATGGGCACAGTGGCTGCTGCCATGGACTCACAAATAGCAGGGTGGAGCAGGGCCCGGCAGTGTTTCCTTCTGTTGTGGATAGGCTCGCTATTGATCAGAACTGACCAGAAGGCACCTGGCAACAAACAACTGAAAGGTTATAGGTTCAAACCGACCCAGTGGCACTCCAAAAGAAAGGCATGTCAATCTGTTTCCACACAGACTGCCGTCCAGCAGAACCTCAGGAAGTGTTGTACTCTATCATATATGAGGTCAGACTAGACGATGGAAATGAGTTTGGCCTCTCTGTGACTGTGACACAAAGACAGGTAAGCATCAGAGCTGCATCCTCTCCCCATACTTATTCCATCAGTAGGCTGAGCAAGTCATCAGAGAAGCTGGGATATAGGAAGGAGAGTGTAGTATTAGCATTGTAGGAAGGCTTATTAAAAACCTACAGTATGCAGATGACACAGCCTTGCTCGCTGAAAAGGAAGAGGCTGTGAATCACTTGCTGATGAAGGTCAAGGACTCCAGTCTTCCATTGACTTGCCGCTCAGTGTCAAGAAGACCAATAGCCTCACCTCTGGACCAGTAAACAACACCGTGATAAATGGTTGAGGTTGTAAGGATCTGCTCTTGCTTGGACCCGTGATCACTGCTCATGGAAACAGTAGTCAAGAGATCAGAGGAAGTATTGCGATGGGCAAACCAACTGCACAAGCCTTATGTGAGTCCCGGCAGACTTGAGAAACAAATTGATAGACACGCATATGGATAGAAGAGGAATGGAATGTTGAGAAAGCATCCCAACCCAGTCCAGTTCAGTCATAAATCCAATATTAGCCTATATGACCAGTCTATAAAGTCTCCTTCTGACTCACGAAGTCACTGGTCAGTGGGTGCAGAATCCCGGCGCTGGCAGGGGTCCCCTCATGGCTCCTCGCTTTCAGGGCTCAGGGTCCATCAGCAGCATCCAGTGGTGGTAGAAGCAACTCAGCGTTGGCAGGGGTCTCCATGTGGCTTCTCCAGCTTCAGAGGTCTGGTTCCATCAGGCCATATGGCTTCTCCTCCTGCTCCTCCAGTTCCTCAGACACTGCCATCTTGTCATATCAGTGGAGCAACTCCCAACAACTGGGGAAATGGCCTTTCATTTCCATGAGGGAAATATCGTGAGATTTCCCAGAAGTCTTAGGAGGAAGCCATGCCCACACAGAGGCCTCATTGGCTACTCAATGGCTATCTCCAGATTAACAGGCCAGACTCCACCCCTACATCTCAATCATGAAATTATCATCTCAAATACATGACCGCCACAAGCCTTCCTTAGAGTATTGAAAAGCAAGGATGTTACTTTAATAACTGGCACCTGACACAGGCCTTGATATTTTAATCACCTCATATGCATGTGAAAATTGGACACTGAATAAGTAAAACCAAAGTAAAATCGATGCATTTGCACAACGTTGTTGACAAAGACTAGCGTACATGCAAGGGGTTGTTGAGAGAACAACCCTATCTGTCCTGGAAGAAGCACAGCCAGAATGCTCCTTGGAGGAATAGATGGGAAGACTTGGCCTCACATGCTTTGGGCAGGTTGTCAGCAGAGACCAGTCCCTGGAGAAGGACATCGTGCTGGGTAAAGTGTGGGGCTGGTGAACTAGACGAGGGCCCTTGATGAACTGGATGGACACAGGGGCTGCAGCATTGGCTCCCACGTAAGAACAAGAGTGAGGAGAGCTCGGGGCCAGGCGGTGTTTTATTCCGCTGTACGCGGGGCCTCTGTGAGTGAGAATCAACTTCAAAGCACCTCGTGGAAGCAGCAGCAGGCAGAGATTTATTTAAAATGGGTCTTCAAGTCATGGCCTGTGCAATTCCCACCAAAGACCTTTTCCCTGAAGAATCCACCTCACAAGATTGGACAGGGAAGGGAGATGCTTTTTAGGTTACATGATTCATCTGAGCACTTGTGAACTGGACTCATTGTGATTGCCACCCTGATCAGAATGAAACGAGCTATCTTTGAAGCAAGAGGGGGATCTGATAGCGAGAGAAAAGAGGCAGGAGTGGAGCACATCCCTTGGACCCTGAGATCCCTGTGCATGAAACCTCCTTGAAACGGGACATAGCTGTTGCACCAGAGTGGCCGAGGAGCAGCAACAACAGACCCAGGAGCCAGAGCATGAGAGAGAGAGATGGACGGACTTCGTGGGTCATAGATCAAGTAAAGCCGAGCGTTTTAGGTGGAGACTGACTTGTGGAGTGAAATGCTTCTGGCCACTTTATTGGGGGAGCAAGGTTGGCTGCTCCAGAGAACTGAAGCTGAAGGCCTTCAGCCTGAGGCTTTCACTGGATGTGCATGCCCTCTGGGCATTTCTCGGCAGTCCTAAAAGGGCGCCGCCGAGAAGAAACTGTTCCTACTGGTCAGCTGTGTCCCGAGCATGTCTCGCCTGAATTGTCATCATTAACTTCTCTAATAAACCCCATCGTCTTAAACACTCTGAGTTTTGAGGGGCCATGGAAGGGGGGACCACGAGTAGCAGGGATCCCTCTCTCACACTGGCCTTACCCATCATGGAATAAGCCATCTCCTGACCCCTGCACCATCTTGGTGATGCTGGCATCTCCTGGTGCGTTGGCCGTGCCAACCACCACAGAGAGGGTTTTCTTCGTTTTTGCTGACCTGCTCCTTCAGGAAGCATCCTCTCCATTCCTGGTGATTGGTTTCCCTGATACTATGTGTGCAGTGAGTGAGTTGCATCTCACCATGTTCTCTTTTAAGGATTTCTTGGCTGTATTTCTTCTCATGGATCTCTTCCATCTCTGCTTGTTTGTTGTTGTTGTTGTTTGTTGTTGCGTCCATTCTGACTCATCACAGGCCCGGATACTGTAGTATAAAATGTTTCCCGGTCCTAGGTCACCCTCACAGTTATTGCTATGTTGAGAGTCATGGGGTCAACCCATCTTGTTGAGCTCACTCCAAATTTACTGTCATAGAGGTGACCTTCTAGGACAAGATAGACCAACCCCTGTGAGTTTCCAAGATGATAACTTTTTACAGGACTGGAAGGCCCTGTCTTTCTTCCTCGGAGCAGCTGGTGGTTTCAAACTGCTGACCTTGCAGTTAGCAGCCCAACTCTTAACCGCGATGCCACCAGGACTCCTATTTCTTGCTCAATTGACCCTCTACTTGGCAAGCACGATGTCCTTCCCCAGGGGCTGATCCTTCTTGGTGCCTTCTGTTCTAAGTCAGTGAACAGTGAAGTCCCTTGTAAGGGAGGAGCATGCCGGCTGTACTTTTTCTAAGACAGATTTGTTCATCCTTCCAGCACTTCACGCTTCTCTAACATTGTCACTCAAAGGCCTCAATTCTTCTTCTGTCTCCCTCATTGGTTGTCCACTTTTTGCATTCATGTGAGGCCACTGAAAATTCCATGCCTTCGAGTAGGCACACCTTAAACAGCAGCAACAAAAAAACCTCACCGCCTTCGATCAATCGAGTTGATGCTGCCTTATACGGACTGTGTAGGACAGGACAGGACTTCCCCGCACCCCACGAGTTTCCAACACGGAACTCTTGAGGGAGTAAAAACCCTGTCTTCTCCCGTGATGAGGCAGATGATTCTGAACTGCTGAACTTGTAGCTAGCAGTCCAATGTATAGCCACATTGCCACCAGCGCCCCTCAGGCACACTTTAGTCTGCAACCCATGCTAACCCCGCCATTTGTCTGTAGCCACGCAATTCCAGAAACATCTCCTAACTGTTGATGGACATCTCATCTCTTCCCCCAAGGCTCCTGTCAAATGCCACTTTTCGTCCAAGATGTTTGAATTCCAGCAGGGAAGGGCTG
>PVJH01018858.1:0-15299 GCA_004026705.1 Nesogale talazaci
GGAGCGACGCAGAGAGACGTCGCCAGACCTAGAGCTGAAGCTTAGGCAAGAGAGGGACTCGAGAAGCTGGCCGGTGGAGGTGGGTGGAAGGCCAATCTAGGAGGGGCGATGAGGCTTGAGGGGGGAAATCTTCAGGTTTGAGGAAGAGGAGTCCGCACGGACTTGGGGGGGAGGGGGGTGGGGAGGAAGGGAGAAACCCTGGGGCAGGAGAAGTGGACAGTCCCGCTCAGTCCTTCCTCCGTTCTGTCCTCCTGACACAGAGGACGGAACCATAGAATCCTCTGTGAAGCTTGGCCGTCTCGCCTCACATCTGCAGACCTTAATCACTAAAGGAGTACCTGGAAATTGCCAATGTCGCAGCTCCTGGGAAGGACCAGAACCGTAGCTCTGGACCACCTTCTGTTCCAAACATGCAAACCTCTCTCCTCTGTTGTTAGATTATAGGGAGAGGCGCAGCCCCTATCCCAACCCTAACCCCGACAGCTGGGAAGTGCTTCTGGAGATCTAACCTCTTCCCTCACTTATTGCTCTGCCTTTTTTTCCTGCTGAGAGAAAGGGAACCAGCGGGAGGCCGCCCCTCCTCAGCCCCTCCCCTGGGGAAAAATGAAAGGGCACGAGAGAGGGGGGGAGCCCCCAAACCCCTCCCAGAATGCCCTGCAACCCACACCTACTGGTCTGCACAGGGCTCTGGTGGCAGCAGCTTGTCCTCGTCTTCTTTGTTAAAGAGAGATGACATTGTCAGCCAACCTTTTACCCCGACGCCCTGCACCTGGGAGGAAGGAGCTCAGAGTCAAGGCCCGGCCCCAGCACCCCAGGACCTGGGACCCAGGACCCCACAGCAGTTGAGTTGGGGGTGGGGGGGGTGAAAGAAAGGAGAACTCACCCTCTTGGCCAGCTGTGACATGGGGTTAAAGGCCTCTTCAGCTGCTTCCGCTGTCTCAGACTCCACCAACACTGGGTTCTCCCTCTAGGACACAAGACCCCCGCCTGGCATGAGAAGTCCTGGAGGGTTGCCCCCACAACCCTGCCCCCCCTCCAAATGCCACAGAACTAAATACACACCTGTACAGCTCACTCTCCTCAGGGGGACCAGGAATATGCACAGGAATGCCTGTACCCAAAGCTACCATCGCCATCCCTGTATAGCAAATCACTGGTGCACACCCCTTGGCCCCACAGCCGTAGCCAGACACACCCAAAGACATGGACAGGAGCATGGCCTCTTATGTCAGCACACACCTGAATGTCAGCAGGCCACTCTTCACACTCCCACACAGGTGCATGTGGTGCGAGCCACCTGTCAGGAGCATGCACACAGCTGTATCATGCCTGCTCAGACACTTAGAAGACCGCAGACAGCTTCGAAGAGGCCCACCACACACCTCACAACCTCTCCACACCCAGATGTCTACACGCACTCAAACACACACACATCACACAAACCTAACCCCGGAAATGCTGGCACAGAGGCTTGCAGGCCTACACGTTGTCCTAAAGTGTACACACGAGACCACCGTACCTAGTTCATACCTGCACATACCCCGTCACTGAAGACTCCACACAGGCCAGAGACCAACCCTGCCATCACCCATAATCACCCGCAGGCGCATCCTGCAACACCAAACTGCTCACACACACACACACACACACACACACACACACTCCACAGGACTAGTTCCTGTTCTTGTCACATTTCTTTGTACGACTGCCTTCTGCCACCAACTCTAGATGTTTTTCGGTTTCTGAGCCTTGTCAGAATAATGCACAGTCCACAGGTGGCTCGGATCCCAGGCTGCCACAGTGACCCTCAGAATACAAGTGCCACTGGCTCTCTCAAAAACCCCACAGTGCCCACTACCAGGGCAGTGATGCCTAAAAAAATAAAAATAAATAAAAATAAAATTTAAAAAACCCCACAGTGACCCTATCAGACAGGGCAGAACTGCCCTGTGAGTTGCTGAGACCAGAACAGGAGCAGAAAGCTGGGCTTCAAGGAGCGGCGGGTGGTTTCAAACTGCTGACCTTGAAGATCAAAGTCCCCCACGTGAGCCACTCGACACTTATCGCTGCCAGTCGCCCGGCCTTCAGCAGTAAAGAGGTCACTGTCTCTGCGAGCCAGCGTCCCACGTTTGCTCACCTCTGCCCATTAGAAAGAGGGGTCACACTGATGTGGACCCCAGGTGGCCACTGCTCACGGATGCGAGCAGTCTCTCCCAGGCGACAACCCTTGGGATCTGTGGACACGACTCCCCTCGTGACCCGCCCCCCGGTCTTCGTGTCTTCGCTGCTCTTGGCCATCCTGGCTTTTGCCATTCTCTGAGTATGCCAAGGACGCCTGCTCAGCTGTGTCTCTCTTTTGCCCAGAGCCTGTCCTGTCCTTCTTTGCGCTTCTCAGTCCTGCAGCCCCTTTGCCCAGGCCCCACAATACAGGCATGGGTCTTACCCACCTCCTCAGACAGGTCCTCCTCAGATTCTCCACTCAGGGTCTGAAGCACTTTGGACTTGTAGGTTTTCCAGAAGGCCTGGTTCATGGCTGCGGGAGAGAACCGGGCCCAGCACCAGGCTCTGAAAGGCGGTGGCTCAGTGGGCACCTGGTGGCTCTGGCTCCAGGAACTTGGTGAGTCCAAGAGACTGTCCCAGCGATCCAGTGACTTCATTAAAGATGTACCAGCTTCTCCGGCTGGCATGGGGCCCAGCTGGTGAACCCGATCCTACGGCATCTGGGATGAGGGAGGAGGTTGCTGTCACCTCCGCCTTTTCCTTGACCCATATTGGCCAAGGATCATGAAGACAGCTCTCTCCACCGAGGCCTCCTTCCTGGCGGAGAGGATGACTTGAGCCTGAGGTCTTGGAAAGGGTCCAGATAACCTCCCTTTTCCATTCATCAGTATTTGGGCCCTGGAGCCACCTGTGCCTTCAGGGAGACCAGGTCCTGCACCCCCAACCGGTCTCCTTGAACTGGAGAGGGAAGGTCCCTAGGCCCCTAACAGCCCCCTCACCCTCAGCTTACATTTCCCTACTTTGTCTGAGCTGGAAACTGATTCCCTCTCCCGAGGGATGCACGTGCCTGTCTGCTTGTTTCCAGGCAACAGGTTCTAATGAGCTAGAACCCCTGAATTATTGCTGAGTTCCTCCGGCCTGTTCCTGAGAGCTGCCTCTGGCCAGCCTGGACGGCACCAGGCACCAGCAGACTGGCAGAGGCTCGTTGGCCCTCTCGCCACCCGGTACAAGACCCCGAGGCTGCATCTGCCTTTGCAGCCATGCCACCTCTGGGAGTTCAAGGCTCAGAGAAAGAAGGCAGAAGCCAGGTAGGCTTCTCCAAACACCTCCTCTTCTTGACCCCCTCTCTTGGATGGCTACCGAGACACTGGAGTTCCACGAGGGTAGCTGGGGCGTCATGAGAGGGCTTTGTCAGGGCCTGGAGGGGTCTCGGGAAGAACTGTTGGGGCCGGAATCCAAACATTCACGCCCATCCATTCGGTAATTTATTGATATTACAGACATTTATCAAGGTCCCCACCACCACCACCACCACCACCACGGAGCCCAAGGTTTGGGAACCAGCAACACGTGACAGGGTCAGAAGATGGAACTGAGATAGGTTGGGCCGGGCAAGAGGCGGTCGGAGCAGCCTGACACCCCCTGAGCCCCAGAACCACGCGCACTCCCCAGCAAGGACACCCGAACAGGTCTGCCTGCGCACTGCTCCTTCGACACAGACGTCCACCGCCGCCAGAGGGCGCTCCGGCCGCGAGCTGGGCCACTGACGTCATCCGAGGCGGGCCGGCCGGGTCGCCGCCCCCCGGGCGTCACGTGACGTCACGGAGCGGTCCGGAAGAGCCCACACGTGTGCTGCCAACTGCGCTCCGGGCGCCAGCAGCCATGGGTCGCTCCCGCCGGACGGGCGCCCACCGAGCGCACTCCCTGGCCCGCCAGATGAAGGCCAAGCGGCGGCGGCCGGACCTGGACGAGATTCACCGTGAGCTGCGGCCCCAGGGTCCCGCGCGGCCGCTGCCCGGCCCCGACGCCGAGCCCGACCCCGACCTGCCCGGCGGCGGCCTGCATCGCTGCCTGGCCTGCGCGTGAGTCCGAGCCGGGCCGGGCCCGCAGCCGTGAGACGCGGGCGCGCGTGAGGACCGGGGGGCGGGAGGTCGGGGCCCCGGGGGGCGGGGGTCGCCTCTTGGAACCCGAGGATCTTGGAACGAAGTCGGGGCCGAGAGGTAGGAAGACTCACAGGGCACGAGCTCTCCCCTGCCTTTCCCGCCCCCACAGGAGGTACTTCGTGGATTCCGCCACCCTCAGGACCCACTTTCGATCCAAAGACCACAAGAAAAGGTATGGGGAAGTAGGAGGTGGCGACGGACGAGGCCGGCCAGGCAGGCGGGTGGGCAGGTGGGCGGGGCGACTCCAACTTCTTTCCTTCTTCCTCCCAGGCTGAAGCAGCTGAGCGTGGAGCCCTACAGTCAGGAAGAGGCAGAGCGGGCAGCGGGCATGGGCTGTTATGTGCCCCCTAAGCGGTTGCCAGTGCCCACAGAGGTGTCCACTGACGTCCCAGAAATGGACACCTCTGCCTGACATGATCCGAGGCGTCTGGGCAGCAGCCTGTGGACAGTGATGCAAAGACTGGGCTGGGAGAGACTGACCCAATGTGCAGTGGCCCTGGGTTTGGGGAATGGATGACCTCTTTGGGTGCCACGCCCAATAAAGGAGCTGGACAAAGAAGGGATTGCCCTATGATGCCCCAAATCCAGGGCCAGAGCCCCCACCTTCCTCCAAATCCCCTGACCTACATGTAAGGATTTCCCTGTTTTATAAGCAGCAGACCCTGCTGTCCACTCCCCACTGGGTCCAGCTTTAGAACTGCACACCTGCCTAACCTTTGGGAACTGACGTCTGGGCTGGAGCCCCCAGACAACACAGGTAAAGTGGGGTGCAGTGAAAGTGGAAGGTAGGACACCACACACACACACACACACACACACACACACACAAAGAGACTCCTGAGATTGTCACCTACCCCTGGGCTGGGCTGCAGTGAGAGACTTTCATCAGGGAGCCTGCGGGGGTGGGCGCTGCCCCACCATCTTCCAGACAGCATAGCAGGAGCCACCCAGACCAAGAACGGCCAGCAGCGTGGCCGCAACCCCTGCCAGCCGGCTCCGAGGCTCTGCCTTCAGCTCCCCGGTCACCTGCATCTGAAGATGCACAAAGGCTACACCTAGGGTGTTGGTTGGGACTTCTGGGAAGGTGGAGGGAAAGAGCGAGCTGAGAAGGTGCAGCCGGGTAAAGAGACATGGGCGCCATAGCTGCCTCAGGGCGATTCCACCCCCAATCCCTCTCGCTTCACTGCCCATCTGGGCCCCGGCTGCTCAGGCGGCAGGGAACGTGCCAGCCTGGCTCTGGGGGTTGTCAGCCCAGGCCTGGTCTGGGGAGAGAGGAAGGGGCCTGTGGTACTGGAAACCAGCGGCTGAGGGACTTACCTGTAGCACTCGGAAGTATCCTGGGGTCAGGCGTCGAAATCGCATGGTGGCGGACGCTGGTCTCCCTGGTGGCCTGTGGGGTTTGGGTGGACTTGAGGAACATGAGATACGTAGTGCCAAGAGCTAGAAATTAAGATATTGACGTCTTTGCCCTAACCCTCCCCCCTCCCCACGGGACCCGGACCCTCAGAAGGTGCTTACCAGTCCCTGGCTGCCCAGCTCTGGCAGCAAGTGGGGCTGCTAGACCTTTAACTCCAGCCCCTTCTCCCCACCCTCCTGCCCGCCCTGCCCGCCCTGCCTGCCTCAGGAGCAGCTGTCAGGAGAGATCAGCATCAGGCCTGAGCAGCAGTGCCTCCCCTAACCACTGGGAGGCGAGGCCATTCATTCACAGTGCTTAGGAGGCCCAGCTGTGAACCAGGTCTGGGGGAGGGGTCCCCAAGCCCTGGCCTAGGCCTTCTACCCCAGATGATTGGAAGCTCCCAGTGAGCCCCTCTAAGCAGCCCTCACTTTTTCTACTTGGCTCCTGTTAGTTCCGCCAGCCCTCTCTCTGAGATGGATTCCCACAGGGACACTTCCATCCTTTCCTGCCCTCGGCGGAGGACACTGCCACCCATGGAGTGAGGGAGACTATCGAGATGTAATCAAGTCATATTGGCTCTTTTAGTCACAACCCATTACGTGACATCTCACACGTTCTAGCCTACACCCCCACGGATATAATTGCATTTTGGAGGAGGTCCCTGCTCTGCTGATGGGCAGAATTAAAGGTGGGCGAAGTCTCTACCTTGGTAGAGGGGGTAAACTAAGTCACTCCCCTTTGTTCGGGGGTGGGGGTGGGGTATGGTCTGCTGAAAGGCAAAAGCCACACCTCCCTCAAAGTCACCACTCTGCATAAGAACCATCTCAGCACAAGGAAATCCCAGGCCATCAAGACCAGAGGCTGCACCATGGAGACCATGGGACAGAGCACAGGAGGCTGGCCAAGACGGGGGAGGCAAGGTGCCCATGAGATGGAGGGAGAACAGCCAGCCAGCTTCCTGAGCCGTGGAGACAGAAGCCAAAGAACCACCTGGCTGAAAGACCGAGGGCCAGAAAAAGGTTTGACTGTTGGCCAACCAATGACTCTATGTTCTGACTTACGGGCCACCAAGGACGTTCCTTAATAAACTCCTGATTGTGAGTTGTCTGAGTTGAGTGTGACCATGGCAATGGCAATGGGTTTTGGAGACCAGCAGAGAAGTAGTGTGCTATGGGAGAAAGCAGTTGGTGTCTGAACAACTGAAGACAGTTGAGCATGGCATGTGGGGTACAAAAAGGTCTTCCCCAGGTTGTTTATCATTGTGTATCCTGCCCAGGACCTGCTTAGAGCAGCTGTTCTCAACCAGTGGGTCGTGAACTGGGGGTGGGGTTTGAAGGAAGCTTTCACAGGGGTCACCCGTTTCATGACACTTAGGAAGTGGCAACAAAAACAATGTTGGGGGGTCACCACAACATGAGGGGCTGGATGAAAGGGCTGCAGCGGGAAGAGGGGTCCTATGTTGCACGGTTGCAGTCAATGACAGGAAACGAGATGTGCCTGGACGGCTGAACAGAACGGGTCTGCGCTGGAAACCTTCACCCAATTCAGAATGTGTATTTTAATTTTGTGTATTTCAATAAGGTTTGTCATGATTATTGTAAGCATTTTATAGTATGCTTTTAAAAGCATTCTTCGGAAAAACTCACCAACCTGTCCAAAGACAGGGCTGAAAGAAAGTCGCTCTTCTAAAGGTTCCCATGGGGACAGCACAAAGTTGCTGCCCCATACCCATTTCACAGTTGGAGGTTAAGATCCCAAGGGCCCCTATCACAGGCCCGGGCACAGCCTCCTCCGCGGGCCTCCAAGCTGCCAGGGCGCACACGGCCCGGGAGGGCGGGGCAGAGGGGCGGTTTATCTGCGCTGAGGGCAGGACCAGGACGTGCACCAGTGGCTGCGGCTGGGCAGCGTCTCACCTGGCGGGCCACGTGGGCACAGGTATGCGGCGGCTCCGCCCCGGCCCCGCCCAGGTCTGGTCTCCAGAGCGGAAATTAATGCGAGGGCCGGATTGAACGGGCACTGATCGCGAGCCGACGGACCAGACCATGGAACCCGTAGCTGCCTGGACCCCGGAGAAGGTGGCAGCTTGGCTAAGAGGTGGGTTTGTGGGGGGGAGGCAAGCGGGGCGTCCTGGCCAGCCCGGGGAAGGGACAGGAAGAGGGCTAGGGAAAAGGATCTGTGGTATGTGTCGGCCAGTCGACTCAGTCGACAAATATTTAAAGCGCATTGGCCAGGTACCAAATCCAGTGCTGGCCACAGAGGGTCCTGAGAGGCCTGGGGACCCAGAAGAGGGTATTTCATCTCCCCAGCCTCCCACGATGGGAACGGGAAGGCAGCGCTTGTGTAATGAAAACAGAGGGGGCCTGGCACGACCCACGCCCACACTATCGCCTTCATCTTCCCAGGGCCCAGGGGGCTGTTATTAACCTCCTTTTCCGAACCAGGAAGGAAATTATTTGCTCAGAAGCTTCAGAGTAGAATGGCCTCTCTCCCCAAATTGAGGCCCTTCAAGGTGAGAAAATGGAAGGAGTCGACAGCCCACCTAGTGCCCCTTCTGGGTGGGGAGGAGATGCTGCCTGGCTACAGGGATCCCAAGTGATTGGCAAAAGTTCTTAACTGCAGAAAGACTCCTCAAGGTGAATAGGGAAGGGCCTTCCAGGTCCTCCCAGGGGATGGAGCTGGAGGGCAGGGGACCCTCAGAGTGACCGGTCTCAGGAAGGGTAGGGAGTTGGGCAGGAGCCTGAGGTCCAGCACCGCCATTCACCAGTCCTATGACCCTAAGTGTCCGTTTCCCCATCCAGAAAATGGGAAAGGCAAGGCTGATCTCATAGAAGAGACACAAATGAGACAACAGCAGTGGGCCTCTGAGGAAGAGCATACTGGGGCATTGTGGGCGGTGTACTAAGTTTCTAACCACAAGGTGAGAGGTTCAAAGCCGCCAGCAGCTTCGTGGGAGAAAAATGAGGCTGTAAAGCTTTAGCGTTTCAGAAACCACACAAGGGCAGTTCTACCCTCTTCTGTTAGGTCCGTTGGAATCGCCTTGATGGCTCCATGTTTGGTTTGGGTTTCAGTTGGGAGGAAGGCAGCTCCATGCCGTCTCCTCTGGAATGTCTACAATGAGGAAGTGGCAGCTTTCTGGACTCCCAGTCCAAGTCTCCTCATGGCATACCCAAATGAAGGAGAGCTCTGGGTCCCATACTCCTCCTGTGGTGAAGAAGGCTGGCTCAGGATGAGGGGAATTCCCTAAAGAGCGAGCAAGGTACTGAACCTCTCCATATGTCCGCTTTAGAGATGTAAGAGTCCTACATCTTAGAGATAAGGTGAAGGCAAAATGTGTTAATATGCATAAAGCCCTTAAAATGTTCCTTGGCACATAGTGAGTGCTCAATAGATACTACTCTTCTGTAAGGGGCTGAGCCCCGGTGGCGGAGTGGTTGTGTGCGGGACTGCAGCCCACTGGGTTGGCGTTTCAAATCCAGCAGCCACTCTCCAGGAGCAAGGCTGGGCCTCCTACTCCCACCAGGGGGCAGTGATGCCCCCCCCCCAATTTTTTTGATGTCTACCTGTACCGACATACTCCATTGGGCAAATCTGCTGCACAAGACCTGTTTAAAGTGTTGCAGAATGAAGTGTCACCATGGGGAACTAGGGATGCCCAGGCCCACGGTATCTTCAGTTGGTTCATATCCATGTGAAATTTGGATGATGAATAAGAAATACCACAGAGAAGTTGATGCATTTGAATTTGGGGGCGAGGGAAGAACATTGGGAGTGCTGTCAAAAGAACAGGCAGATCTGGCTTGCCTAGGGCGCTCCTTAGAAGCAAGAATGGCCAGACTTCTCAGTCCTTTGGAAAGACCAGTCTCTGGCAGCAGAAAAGAGGAAGACCTTTGATCCGATGGCTTGGTGCAGTGCCTACAACAGCGGGCTCACACAGAGTACTGATGGTGAGAATGACCAAGACCGGGCAGTGAGAGTCTTGTTCATGACACATAGGGTCACTAGGAATCGAGTGTCCCTCAACCTTGTACCTGGTGGTGCAGTCTTGAAGCACTCAGCTGGTCACTGACGTCAGCCATTCAAATCCACGCACAGCTCTGGGGAGAACGATGTGGCGCTCTGCTTCCATGAAGGGTGGTAGCCTGGGGAACCCAGAGGAGCAGTTTTACTTTGCCCTGTAAGGTCAAAGGAGGAGAAGGGTCGAGGATGAATGGCTATTCACGGCCTGGTCCTTGAAGAAAAGCAGACCAAGCTTGCTGCCATTGGGTCGCTTTCACTCACGGTGCCTGCAGGGCGAGCAGAACTGGCCCTGTGGATTTCCGAGACTGTAACTCGCCATTTTTCTCCCATACAGTGGTGGGTGGGTCCAAACGGCTGCTCCGTGCACTGAGCAGCCCACCACCAAGACCCCTGTCCTTGAAGCGCTCCTGATAAACTGGGGGAGATGCATGCTCCCCCAGCCTGGCGTAATACTGCGTAGCAGGTGCAAGGGGCTGTAAGACCTAGGCTGGGAGTCATAGAAGACTTCCTGGAAATGGGGAACAGAGAAGAGAATGGAAGGAATTCGAAGGGAAGCCCAGGCAAAAGGAAGAGCCTTCAACAAAAAGAACTTTTCAGGAGCTCCAAGGAGTTGGTGCTGTGGAGCTGCAGTATGTTTGAGGGGCTGCACTGGGAGACGAAAAGGCAGGGAGTGACTGGTTCTCAGAGGGCTTTGTAGGTCACGGCAAAGAGGTTGGCGATCAAGACAGCGTCCACTGACGGTCTACTGTGAACCAGGGAATGGGCCAAGGGCATGGCATGTAGCGTGTAATTTATCATATGATTAGAAGGTAGGTGCTTTTATCAGCCCCACTTGTAGATGAGGAAACAGAGGCACTTGCTCAACGCTACCTCGACTCCATAGCCCATGTTCTTGTCCTATCAGCAGCCCTCGGACTTGAGTGAGCCGCAGTCACTCAGAATTTCTTGAAACAGAGACTGCTGGGCCCAGCTGCCTCCCCCTTCCCCTTCCCTCACTCCCACCCTCACCCCAGAGTCATTGATCCACCCAGACTGGGAGGACCAAGAGTATACAGTTCTTTTTTTTCTTTTTGGCATCACTGCCCTCTGGTGGTGGGAGTAGGAGGCCCAGCCTTGCTCCTGGAATGCTGCTGCTGGATTTGAACCGTCAGCCCTGTGGGCTGCAGTCCCACACACAACCACTGCGCCACCAGGGCTCAGCTGCCGTTCTTTTTTTAAAAATCATTTTATTGAGGGCTCATGCAACTCTTATCACAATCCATCTATCCATCCATTGCGTGAAGCACATTTGTACGTGTTGCCTTCATCATTCTCAAAACATTTGCTTTCTACTTGAGCCCTTGGTATCAGCTCCTCATTTCCCCCCGCCCTCCCCACCATGAATCCTTGATACTTTATAAATTATTTTTAGAGTTTGCATTTCTAGTAAGTTCCAAGGTGCCCCTGAAACTGCTAGTCTGGGGGCTACCCTCTGAGAGTTAGTGCCCTACCTGATACCCTTCTCCATTCAGTAGCCTCATCTCTGAAGGGGGGAGAACCCCACGGGGGCTCAGGGCTGTTGCTGGGAGCAGAGGGTGGAGAGCTGGCCTGCGAAGTGGTGCCCCTCCATGCTGACCCTTGCTCTCCTTCCAGGCCTCGATGATTCCCTGCAGGACTATCCCTTTGAGGACTGGGAGCTACCGGGCAAGCACCTGCTCCAGCTCTGCCCCCACAGCCTGGAGGCTCTGACCGTATGGCCCCTGGGTCACCAGGAGCTCATCCTGGAGGGCGTGGAGCAGCTCCAGGCCCTGGTGAGGGGGGGCGGACACCCCGGCTACAGCGTCCACCATTCTGAAGGGGGGGGGGTGCACTGATGGGCAAGAGCCACTGCCAGGGAGGTGACCTCCCCCCTCACCGGCACAGAGCTCCGGACTGCAGACAGAGAACCTGCAGAGCCTGACAGAGCACCTGCTGGCAGAGACACACACCTTCCAGAGCCTCGTCCAGGGCCATCTGGGGACCTGCAGCGAGACCCCTGCCCATGTCTTCAAAGCCTCAGTGAAGCTGCTGCAGGAAGCTCGCACCCTCCTCTTCTGGCTCAACAGGTACCCCAGGCTCTGCCCGGGCCCTTCTCGCCCGTGGTCCCCACCAGTGTTGAAGGGCCTGGGACAGGGGGCGGCAAACTCCTGAGAGTGAAGGACCAACCCTGCCCCTCCTGAAAACTTTAACATCACTCAAGAGCCTTCAGTGTGTTTTTCCAAACAAATGAAATCACCGTGATCTGAAATTATCGTCACCTTCAAGGGTTTTCAATGTCACTTGAGAGCCGCACGTTCCCAATGAAAGAGGCTCGCTGCTGCAGCCCTTGGCCTGGGAGAAGATGGAGCATGGCTCCTGTCAGGAGGCGGCAGGGCAGGGCGGAGTGGGGTTCTGTGGAGAGGTGCTTGGATGCCTGGCTTCCCTCTACTTAGCTTGTCATATCCAAAGCTGTTACCAGAGTGCCCCTCTCCCCTCTCCCCTCACTCCCGGCCTCTTCCCTGGCTGCTTCTGCTCCCCCTACAGGTCACAGGTCACCTCCCCTGGGATCTGTCTCTGTCACCCCCCAACAACTCCCCTTAGAGCTTTCCGTACCTCACAATACTCGCTACAGTTAGAGTCAAATCGTTGCCGATTAATTGTGTGGTATGTCTGTCACCTCAGTGTCTCCAGCAAGACCTGGCAATGTATTAGGCACTTGACGAGTAAATTCTGTGCTAAACCATCTCCTTCCATCTAAATCAGCGGTTCCCAACCTTCCTCACGCCGAGACCCTTTCATACAGGTCCGCATGGGGTGGTGACCCCCAAACCATAATATTATTTCCGTTGCTACATCATCCCTGACATTTTGCCATTGTTATGCATCGGGCGACCCCTGTGAAAGGGTCATTCCGGCACCCCCCCCCCAGAGGGGTCATGACCCACAGGTTGAGAACCGCAGATGAAACGACAGGCCTGGAGCCTTGGTGGTATAGTGGCTCACTCGCTGAACTAGTGACTGCTAGGTCAGCAGTTCAAAACTACCAGTTGCTCTGCAGGAATAAGAAACTACAGGCCCTCTGGGCAGGCCTCCCCATCCCTGGTGAGTGGACCACTGAGGGCCGAGAGACCGTCTGGTTGAGGGCAGTCCCTCACCATGCTCCACCCCTCCTCCGCCAGGTATCTCTTCTCCCACTTAAACGACTTCTCAGCCTGCCAGGAGATCGGAGGCCTGTGCAAGGAGTTGGGCCAGGTCTTGCAGGAGGTAGGAGATACAAGGGCCAGTTGGCTCAGGCCATAGAGATTAAATCGGGTGAGAGCTTTTTATAACCCATGAATCAGCGTGGGATCTGGGGTGGTGGCGGGCAAGACAAGAGCAGGCAGAGAGTTGGGCGATCCCGCTCCTGGATACAGGGCCGGGGTGGCATGGGGTCCCCGGGTGGTCAGGGAAGCCCAGGCTGTTTGATTCCCAGAAGCAGGTGGGGTGACGGGCATGTCCAGTGAGTTCTGGGGGCTAAGTCTCAGCGGGAGGAAGCAGAGAGGCAAAAACGGAGAGGCACGTTTGTTCTGGAAGGGGCTCGGAGAAGGGGAGCAGGAGAGATGCCCAGGAACCCCACCTTCCCCGGCCTCAATGCAGCTCCCACTTTCTCTCTGCGTTTCCAGGATTCCCCAGCAGCCGAGAAGGAGAGTCGGGTCCTGAGAATCGTGAGTCTGTGAGGGGCCAGGGGAGGGAGGACAGAGAGAGGGCTGTGCTGGGGCTGAACACACGGCTTCCCTCCCCCAGTGTGACCATGTGGCCGGGATCTGCCACAGCATCCTGACCTGCTCCCCGAAGGAGCTGCTGGAGCAGAGGGCCGTGCTAGAGCTGGTGCAGCTGGACGAGCCTTCGGTGAGGCCCGACTCTCGCCTCTTGACCTCTCAGTCACCTGGCCTGGGTCCAGGGGGTTCTAGAAAACCTTTGGTGGTTAACCCCTGAAAAGTGGGGGTCCAGAGGACTTAGCTGGGCTCATCTTCACATAACACTCCCCCAGTGCTGAGGGACAGGGGCTCGGGAGCACTTTAGGGGAGATGACATGGACATAGCTCTAACTTCTAACCTACTTGGGGAGTCCTGCCCCCTGCCTGCGTCTTCCTTTAAGAAAGCTGCCAAGAGTCTTGTGCCTCAGAAATCCCTGCCCCAGCTTCCCTGTGGCCCCGGGAGGCGGAGATGGGGCCCAAAGAGCAGCCAAACCCAGAGTCCCCCAAGTTGAGGCAGGGTCTAATTAGAGCAGACGCCCTGCCCTCACTGCTCAGCCTACCCTGGAATGCTGTGTTGCCCAGCAGGGGGGCTGCCTGCCCCCCTTCTCCCCCCCCCCAAGTCCTCCCTGACCCAGCTTCTACCCTGTGCAGGACCTGAAAATCTACACCACCAGCAACTGCCTGCACTTCGTGTCTCAAGTGGGGCCCCAGGTGAGAGCCCACCACCCCCTTCCCAGTCCATCCTTCTGCCACCGCCAGGCCCTCGCGCAAGCCCGTCAGCTCCAGGCCCCAGGAGACCTGACACCCCGAACCCTGAATCCTCCACCAGGTCCCCACCAGCTGTCAACTGCAGATCCTGCCTGGTGATGAAATCATCCAGGTCAACGATCAGGTGGTGGTGAGTGCCGCGGAGGGGTCCCTGGGGCGGGCAGTGGGGCGTGTATAGAAAGCAGGGCTGGGGGGCAGGCTGGGGTCAAGGGTTCTGCTGGGAGCCCAGGGGTGAGAGACTGCCTTCTATGTGGTGAGCCAGCCCCACCCCTAGACCCGAGCGTGGGGCCAGAGCCAAGGTGAAGGGCACAGGGGGGCTTCCGAGGAGTTCCGGGGGGCAGAGGCTAGGCTGCTTAGAGCCTCCTGCCCTGCTGAGTGCCAGTCCGGTGTCTCTGTGCTGCCCGCCCTCACTGTCCCCAGGTGGGCTGGCCCCAGAAGAGCGTGGTGAGGGAGCTGCTGCGAGTGCCAGCCAGTGCCAGCCTCGTGTTGAAGAAGGTCCTGGTGCCCGAGACCCCCCCACAGGTACCTCCCTCACCCACCCCGCCCCCGGCTGCTTCCAGACCCCTGTTGTCTGCCTCATCGCCCCATTTCTGATTGCTCCCCAGACCCTTCCTCAGGTCCTGGTCTTCCCGAGTCTGAGGGTCCCATCGCCACCCCTGTCCCCCAAGTTTCCCAGGTAACAGATTCTGCCCTGGAGGTGGGGGTGGTGGTCAGTGTGTGTGTGTGTTGGGGGGGGCACTGGCCCAACTTGTGCCCCTTTGCTCTCCCCAGGTCCCTGCCAGAAGATTCCTGTGTCCTAGATCGGACCTCCAGGCCAAGTTCTGAGCCCGGCCCTGGCTGGTCAGGTAATCTCAAAGACCCGCCCCAGCAGCTAGCAACATTCCAGGCTAGCCATCTGGGCGGCCCCTCCCCAGGTCCTAACACTGGGCTCTGTGCCTTCTGCCCCTGCCCCTCGGGGGGGGGGAGGTCTCCTCCTTCTCTGACAGACGCTGCTGCTGCTGCCTTTGACCCTGAACCTACCCCCCCTGGATCCCCATCCACACTCCCAAGTGGGGCAACTCTGGAGTCCCTGGGACATCCTAAAAAGGTGAACTCGGGGCTCAGCACAGAACACGGGGGCTCCAGGCTGAGCTCCTTCCCTGACCCCTTCAATACTCTTCCAGAGCCCGGTCCCCTCTCGGAAGAAATCTAAAGGTATGAAATATTCCCAGTGGGGAGGGG
>PVJH01018858.1:15399-44271 GCA_004026705.1 Nesogale talazaci
GCTGCGCGTGCAGGCGTGGCGACGCGGCTGAGCCGACGCCGGGTGTCCTGCCGGGAGCTGGGCCAGCCCGACTGCGAGGGCTGGCTGCTGCTGCGCAAGGTGCCGGGCGGCTTCATGGGCCCACGCTGGCGCCGCCGCTGGTGTGTGCTCAAGGGACACACGCTCTACTGGTACTGCCAGCCCCAGGTGAGACCCTCCACAGGTAATCCAGTAGGTCGCCCCAGACCCTGGCTCCCGCTGTCCCAGCTCCACCCCGCGCTCCTCTCTGGTCACAGGTGCTCCCAGCGCTCCCACTTGTCATCAGGACGTGCCACAGGTGGCGTTGTGGGGCGTCAGGCAGCCTTTTTGATCCCGCCCCCTGAGTCTGCCCCAATTGTGGCCTGCTGAATCATGTACTCATTCAGCAGGCGCTTGGGTTCTTGCTGAGTCCCTGGCCTTGGGCTGGGTCCTGGGTTCAAGGGAGAACTGGACAGTCCGTGCTATACTAGAACTTCCAGGCTGAGAGAGGTAGGGGAGAGGTGGGTGTGGACACCCAGTAAAGGACATTGTGTGAGGACTTGTGCTATGACGAAGGAGCGTAGGGGCCTGTGGAAGCCCAGCAGAGGTGCTTAGTCCACCCTGAGGAGTCCAAGAGCCTTCCAGAGGGAGCCATGCTGTGGGGAGTTGGGGGTCAGATGGGAAGAGGGAAAGAACCCTTTGTCCCAGGCAGTAGGAGCTGTGTTTGCAACACTCAGCGCATGAGCAGATCCGTGTGTGTCTGTCCAAAGAGCCAATGCGCTCTCTCCTGGCTGTTTCTTGGGGTGTCTTTGGGCTCCCCTTTCCTGGCTCGCAGGCTCCCTTCAGCCACACTGCCTTCCTGCCGGAGGCCTGGGCACCGGGAGACGGGGGCTAGAAGCCCTCTCACCTCCCTGCTGCCAGGGTTGCTCAGGAATCGACCAGATCTCTAGGGTGTGGGGGTTCCAGCTGACCTTCCCCCTGCGGCCCCCCACAGGATGAGATGGCCGAGGGTCTCATCAATGTCTCCAACTACAGCCTGGAGAGTGGGCAAGATCAGAAGAAGAAATAGTAAGGCCGGGCGGGAAGGACTGCTGGGGTGGGGGGGGGAGGAGGTGGGGGGGGGGGTTCCCCGGCACAGACTCCCTGGATGCCGGGTGACCAGCCCAGGCTGAGCGTGGCCCTACTGCACGACCCCCCCCCCCCCGCAACAGTGTGTTCCAGCTCACCCACAAAGTGTACAAGCCCTTCATCTTCGCCACTGAGACGCTGGAGGATCTGAGCATGTGAGTGGCCCTGCCACCCCATCTACCAGCCTTTGGGAAACCGCCCTTGTGGGCCCCGCTGACAGGGGCCGGTCCAGGCACCCGCCTTTCTGAGCCCCACTGTGCTCACCCAGGACGGGTCCCCCTGCTCAGAGCTGCTTCGAAGATGAGCTGAGAAGCGGGAATTGGGTGCACACGCCCTGCCCCTCTTTCTTAGGTGCCAGCCAGTCATTTCCAGCACACAGCAACCTCATGTAGACCTGTCCACGGGGTGGCCTCAGATGTGGTGATCACGCCCTAGGGTGGGGCGGGGGGCAGGGCAGGCCACCAGGCCTTTCTCCCCAACAGTGCCTGGCTGGGTTCAAGCAGCCAGCCTTTCTGAGAGCAGTAGCGCGTGTCCCTGTTGTGCCCACGCGGCTCTGGTGGCCAGCAGACCCCCAAGCAGGTCCCGAAGCCCCGTCGCACTCCGGTGAGCCTCGGGGAGAGGGGACTGTGCGAGGGTTTCTGAGACCGAGGCTCGATGGGAGCAGACAGCATCATCTTTCTCGTGGAGCTGGGTTTGAACCACCGACCCTCTGGTTACAGCCACTCCAGGCCAACCCCACGGCGCCACGGAGACTGGAGACTGACGGCTGCCCTGTCTTTCCGTCTCTCTCTGGCGCAGGTGGGTACGCCATCTCGTCACCTGCATCTCCAAGTACCAGTCTCCAGGCCAGGCCTCCCTGCCCAGAGAGGAAGGTGGGTGTCTCCCGGAGACCAGGCGCCCGGGTCTCACCTGCACCCCTTGGGGAGCCTCCCCAGGAAGCCCTGACCCATCGCTCGGCCTCCCCAAGGCCCTAGGCTTACTGGGTTCCCCACGGGCCCCTCCCACGCAGACTGCTACAGCGAGACGGACGCTGAAGACCCGGACAACGAGGCGGGGTCCCGCTCGTCCTCGGTGAGTGGGAGGCGCTCGGGGACCTGCGAGGCCTGAAGCTCAGCCTGGAGCTCAGCCTGACGCCTCCTGTGATCCCGCTCTGCCTGCAGCCCTGCCCAGCCCGAGGCTGGCACCCCCTCCACGGAGACCTGTCACCTGCAGCCACCCCCACGTCGGGCAGCCCGAGAACTTCCTTTGGCCCCCTACCAGGTGCTGCTGCAGGGGCTGGGGCTGGGGACGGGACAGGGCCTGGAGTGGGCACCCTCTCATCCCGCCCCTGCTCCCCACAGAGGGTGAGGACGGGGCGCTGGAAAGAATGGTGCAGGGGCTGAGGCAGGGCGGCGTGTCCCTTCTGGGCCAGCCAAAGCCCCTCACCCATGAGGAGTGGCGAAGCTCCTTCATGCGGAGAAACCGGGAGCCCCAGCTCAACGAGCGTGCGCACCGCGTGCGGGTGTTACGGAGCACCCTCCAGGTCAGCGGGCAGCGGGCGGGCCCGTGGGTGCTGCGGGGCACCCTCCAGTCCTGCGGGGCGGCTGCGGAGGGCTCCGAGCTGAGCCAGGGGCGTGTTGCTGGCGGACTTTGCCCAATGGCTCCCAGCTCCACCCCCGGCTCCAGGGGCCAGGTGGTCCCAGCAGTGGCCGGGCCACGCCCGAGGCTCTCTGAGCCCAGATGTGAACTTCAACCAGACTCGTCGCCCGGTCCAACGATCTGGCCTAAACTGAGCCCGGCCCAGGATTCTAGATGCTGAGCTCCAGGCTTAGTTCTGGGCATGGGCACCTGCTCCCTGGGAGGGCATGGCCCCTTGAGCCCCTGTTCCCTCCGCTCCCAGGCCAGGCTGCAGGAGCTTCAGGTCCTGGAGGAAGTGCTGGGCGACCCCCATCTGACTGCAGAGAAGTTCCGAGGGTGGAAGGAGCAGAACCAGGAGCTGTACTCCGAGGCCTGGCTGAGGGCGGCCCTCAGGCCCTGAACTCCACAGAGCCACCTGCCCACTGATCCCCAGAGAGCCATCTCCGACCTCCTGACCTCAGACCCCGAGAGCCGCCCACGTGCGGCTCTCCCTTCGTCCACCCTGGGCTGCGATGGGGTTGGACGGAGGACCCGTCTCCGGTTTCACCCTGCCAGGCCCTGGACCCCAGGAGTGGGGTGAAATAAAATGGGTCGGGTGCCTTTCCTCACCCCCCTGCCAAAGGAGCTGATGCCTGAGCTGAGAGAGTCCTTGCCCCTGTCTAGCCTGTGGGGGCATAACCCTGCCCTCTTCAGTCCCACTGGACATCTCCTGCTGCGACACTTGAGCGCCATAATCCATTTACACGTTTCAATTGAATAAAGTCCGATTCTCTAAATTGAGTCTCTATGTGCCTTTGACTCCCACACCGCAATCAAGCAAGTGTCCGATCCCCAGGGGACTGGGGTGAAAACAAGTCGGATGTGGGTGAACGCCCTTGACTCCCCGGCGGGGCCCACTAGCCTGGGCCCTGTGCCTGGAGTGCCAAGCCTGCCTGGAGGATGGGCTGGTCAGGGTGCCACCCAAGTGGTATGACTCATCCATGACTGGGGAGGCTGCCAGCCAAGTTCAGCTGTCCCCAGCCCTTGGGGGCCAGAGGGCAGCCTCGTAGGCCCCACCCAAGTGGGCAAGTGATTGGGACACGGAGGTTCAACTAGAGGTAGGAAGGTGCCCAAAGGCCCAGATCTTGCCCATGAGAGCACAGGGGCAGAGGGAATGGGAGGGAGGGGTTCAGGTTGTGAGGCAAGAGGCCCAGGCGTCAGAGAATGGCGCGGGGGGGGGGGGGGGGGGGGGGGGGGGGGGGGGGGGGGGGGGGGGGGGGGGGGGGGGGGGGGGGGGGGGGGGGGGGGGGGGGGGGGGGGGGGGGGGGGCAGTGGGAGGAGCTTCTCTTGGAGTGGGAGTTCCGGGGTAGAATGCAGAGGTCACAGATGCCTCTGTGAGATCAGTGAGCTCTCTCCGCCAGGGGGCGCGAGGCCATTTGCGAGGAAGTTCCCTTGAGGAGTGGCAGGAGACGGAGCAGCCATGGGGAGTTTCCATAAGGTCTGGGGGCAGCAATGACCGGTGCCCACTGACGCCCACCTTCTGTCCATCCCAGCACCCCTGGGACACCCTGGCCTGGGGTGGAGTCCCAGGGGGTGGGCAAGGGTTGGCCACACTGAGGGGATCTCTCCTTATATCTGCAGAGGCTCCCAGAGCCCTACTCTTGGATGGAGGAGCAAGTGCTGGTCAATCGCGGGGAGATCATTAGTAACAAGGTGAGTGCAGGACGGGGAGGGGCCACAGGGATGGCGTGCCCTACCAAGATCCTCCTGCAGCAGGGACCCTGGGAGGGTAGCCCCGTCCCTCCCACCACAAGTCCCCCCTCAGCGTGGACCTCTGCAGTGACCTCTCCCTCCCTATGCTGTAGCAGTTACCCCCTAGCAGTGCCTTCACCAGATCCCCTGAGAGGGCCTCCAGAGACTCTAGTCCCAGCAGAGACCCCCAAGAGAAACTCCCTTGCAAGGATCCCCCCCTCCCCTTTTAGGAAATACTTAGGTAGTGACCTCGACATGGATGCCCCTGTTCTACAATCCTGCCCCTCACAGGCAACTCTCCCCTCTAGAGTAGCTTCCCCAGGGACACCCCCCACCCCCTTCCCCAAGAGGACTATCCAGGCAGAGGTCTCCTGCATGACATCTGCATGAAGAAGGTCCCTGCCCTCTCCTAGGATGCTTGGGACATGCAGGAGTTCATCAAGCGGACCTACATCAAACAGCTGCTCCGACACCCAGCCTTCCAGTTCCTGCTGGCCCTGCTTCTGGTGATCAATGCCATCACCATCGCTGTCCGCACCAACCCTGCCCTGGACCAGGTAGCACTCCACCCTGACCTCCACCCCTCTCCTTCCACCGGAGGGCCTGAGGCAAGGCACAGACTTCTCCGAGGGGCAGGTGCCTCACCAGTCTGGGATGTCGGCTGGGTGCTCTTCAAGGACTGCCACTCTGACCAAGAGTTTAGGGGTCTTGGAGCTCTAGGAAGACCTCCACTGGAGCCTGGCTTTGACTCAGGCATTGTAGAGGAAGGGCGGGTGAGGGATCCTGTGAGCAGAGGCAGGTAAACGGGCCCCTGATGCAGATTGGTGCCCAGTGTTCATGAGCCAACACCCATCACGCCTCGCTCTGTGCCGGCACGGTGTGGCATGCCAGCATTCCAGGATGAGCACAAGACTTCCTGATTCAGGCCCCCGCAAATGCCTGGCTGAGTACCCCACTGAGCATGTGCAAGCTTACAGAAGGCAACCAACTTCCTCTGGGAAGTCACAGGCGGCTTGGTGGGCAGGGGACGCTTCCACTGGGAGAAGATGGTGACGAGGAGCTGGCCAGGCAGAGGAAGTGGGGGACAGAATGGGAAGCACAAGAGACAGCAGCTGATGAGACAGGCCTTCATGCCCAAGCCTGAAGGACAGTGTCACTTTGCTCTTATCCTTCATATGATGCTTCCTTTCTTACAGGAAGCCTATTTATCCAAGTGTGCACAAAAACTCTGTGTGTGTGTGTGTGTGTGTGTGTGTGTGTGTGTGTGTGTGTGTGTGTGTGGTGGTAGGGAAGGGTGATCTCAGATCTTCTCTTACTTCACAAGGAGGAAGGAGAATTAAGTTCAAAGTCGGCTTAAGGCTAATCCTTGGTGGGGAGTGGGGTGGTGGGGTGGTGTCAGACGTGCTTTGCTCTCTTGTTACCCTGGCCAATTCTGACACCACCTCTACCTCCCACGTACCCTCTACGTCTTAGCTGGGTCAGGAATTTGCGGCAACGGCCACACAGAACTCAGACCATGCTCGTGATTACAGAGCTTAGTAGAGAGATTAACAAGTCAAGATCAGAAATGCTCAGGACACAGTTCTTTGAGCAGGACAGCCTCTTCTCAACGGTGCCTGCACGTAGCCCTCTCTCTGGTCCTTGGCCTCTGTCTGGCTCAGGTAACGTTACACAATTTTAGCACTGCTGATAACTGCCCAAAGGGCACGCTCCTCTACTGCAAGCCTCGGCCCAAAGTTCCAGAGCTCCAGCTCCCCTCTCAAGTGCCTGGAGGCATCCAATTCTACATGCCAACTCCCCGCCTCAGGCATTCAGCTTGATTCACTCCGTGGACAGGAAAGGCACCCCCTCCATCTTTCTGTGGCTCTTGGTGGTGCTGCTGCTGCTGCTGCTGCTCCGCCACTTCTCTGGTGTCACTGCTTTCTGTCCCGGCATCGATGAGGTCCAATGGGCAAAAATATCAGGGTCAAAAGCTTGATTCCTGCTTCTGCTTTTTGGATGGTAGTGAGATCCCCCTGCCCGCTTCTGAGATGGCTCCGTTTATGTACAGGAGGATTACCAAACTGACTAACCCCCAGGTTAGAGTTCTGAGATGCCACGAGCCCAGTGAACCTCAAACAATCACTCACAAGGAAATAAATCATCAAGTCTACTTAGGATCTCCCCTTCCCTTCTCTGACTCAAACCCACCAGGAAAAGAAGAGTTGTTTACTGGGAGTTAACAAAGACTTTGGCTAGGGAGCCATATCAAACAATTTCATAACCCGGAGAAGGATTGCTAGAAAAACAGCCACAAACCCCTATGACACAGAAAATATCAAAGTATTTCTCAATGTGTCCTCCGTCCACTTTATGCACTTCCAAAGGGGGTGCCCAAGAAGAATCCTGGCGGCCTCTTTTCATGCGGAGTCAAAGTGGCCGTGGGGCCCCTTTCCGGGACTCCGATCTTGGTCCTTTGCAGGGTTCTTTTGGTCCTTTGAGTTTTGTGAAAAAGAAGCCTGACGGGGCAAGACCAGGGCTGAAGGGGCTGGAGTAAGGCTTCCCAGTGAGACTCCTGGAGGCCAGTCCTGGCTACCTTTGAAGGATGAGTAGGTACTGTTGTCATGAAAGGAAAAAAAGAATTCTCAGTGCAAGTTTCCCAGATTTCTTCTCACCAATGTAGATTTCATTAAAAAGAGAAAACAACAGGCTGAGCCCCGGTGGCGGGACCGCAGCCCGTGGGCTTGTTGGTTCAAATCCAGTGGCAGCTCTCAGGAGCAGCGCTGGGTAGCTCCCACGACCACCAGAGGGCAGTGATGCAAAAAAAAAAAAAGGAAAAAAAAAGAGCTGAAAGAGCCCCAATAAAATGATCTTTTTTTGAGGGGGGGGCATCACTGCTCTCCGGTGGTGGGAGTAGGAGGCCCAGCCCCACTGCTGGATTTGAACCTCCGTCCCAATGGATCGCAGTCCCGCTCACAACCACTACGCCACCGGGGCTCAGCCCAATAAAATGATCTTTAAAAAAAAAATAGATTTAAAAAAAGAGAAAACAACAATAAAAACTGCTTCTGAGTAAGTTTCTGTGATTCTTTTGTCCTTTGAGAAAAAAGTCTGTCAATATTGTTCCCTCGGAAATCCCCTAGAGCAGTCACCATAACCTTCTGAGGGAGCTCTCTGCCTTCCATGGGTCCAGCACATCTCCTTGCAAGCTAGTATTCTTATTGGTAAACTCGAGGCTCCTCCCGTACCCTCATCTTCACTAGCTTTGATCTTGTTTAACAAAGGAAGAAAAGATCGGTGCCTGGGGCGGGCCATCTTCACAATGCTTCAGGCATCTATCAAGCTGAAAACTTTCCAAAGCCAAGAAGTTCTGGCATTTTTACAAGTACCGACCCAAGGGGTGTGACCCCAATTTTAGTAGCTGCTGCCTCAAAGGTCATCCTGTGGCCTTTTCTGGACTCCAACCATAGCGTCTTCATTTGTTAACATCGAAGGTCTTCCCTCTCTTAGTTCACCTTTGAAATCGTCTCTGCCTTCCTTAAGAGCTGGATCACCTGAAAATGGTTGTGTTGTGTGGGGCAGCATTCCCATGAACTTGTTGCAAAGACCGAGAGGGAAGAATGGAGCTTGGTGTCTTCCATTCTCAGGGTCCTGTTATTTTCTTTTCTACCTTCCTTTTCCAACTATCTCTGCTCTAGGGGCTAAGGGGCTCTTGGGTGATACAAACAGTTAATGCAGTCAGAGGCTCACCCAAAGTGTGATGGCTTAAGGCTACCCAAAGGCACCTGGGAAGAAAGACCTGGTGATCTACTTCTGAGAAACCACTCACTGAGAGCTCTGTGGAAAACAGCTCTACGCTGACACAGGGGTCACCAAGAAGGAATCAGCTTGTAGCCACTGTTGGTAGTGGTGGTTCAAGCCGAGGAGCAAGGTTGAGAGTCAAACTATCTTTACTGACTCACAGTGTGGCCTCGGGGACCCTTCTGGTTCTTTCTATAAGATGGGGATAAAAATCTCTGTGTTAGTGTGGGACTGCGGCCATGGGCTTGGCAGTTCAAATCCAGCAGCGGCTCTCAGGAGCAATGCTGGGTAGCTCCTACGACCACCAGAGGCAGTGATGCCCACACAAGAAAAAAATCTCGGCTGAGCCCCAGTGGCATAGTGGTTGTGCGCAGGACTGTGGCCCACTGGGATGGAGGTTCAATTCCAGCTCACAGGAGCAAAGGCTGGGCCTCCTACTCCCACCACCAGAGGGCAATGATGCCTAAAAAAACTTTAAAAAAATCTCTGTGTTATACACCCATAAAAAGTTGAATTGGCAAAAGTTGTATGAGTATTTATAATAATGAAAAAAAAGCTGCTTATGTTGATCCGAAATCACAGGATTTAGGCCCCTGTTTTAGAGGTGTATTGCTATGGCTTCATGGGACATTCCAGTTAATTGACCTATTAATGTGTTCAGTGCTTCTGCTTACCTCCTGGTTTGTTATGTAGTCCCTGAGATCTTTGAAAGGAGCCACTTAAGATATGATTGGTCTCTCTTTGCCTGGGAAGAATGGAGAAGCAGGAATAAGGGGAGAAATGGATTGTGAGATTAGCTGTCTCCCTCTGAGACCCAGAGAAGGGGATGGTGGGTGCCACTTCTATACCTGGATAGTTTGATCCAAGATCCAGTAGAAGAGTCCTGATCAAAAGGGCAAACTACATAAGAGAACTTCCCATTCCCCTGGAAGCCAGCTTTCTGGTGCCATGAAGGCTTCGTGAATTCACAAAGCGATTGTCTGAGATAAACTTTGATCCAAAAAAATAAACCCTGAAGTTTTTGTTTACAACCACATAATAGTTTAGCTTAACTTATCAAGCATGTCTGCCTTGAACATCGTACTCTTAATATCTATCTGTATGGGATCAAACGGACAGCAACCACTTTGAAAGATGAAATAGGAGATGTGGGGGACCATGCGTTGATGCCACGGGGGCGGAATAACTTGGGGAAAGAGGGTGGGAATGGTAGTGCCACTCTGCGGGGGGGAATCAAGGTCGCTGAATTGCACAGGCGCAAGTGACTGACTCGCGGTGTGTTCCGCCGCTCTGTCTCCCACGCAGAAACACTACGAGTTGTTCTCTACCATCGATGACATTGTGCTGACCATCCTTATTTGCGAGGTGCTGCTCGGCTGGCTGAATGGATTCTGGATTTTCTGGAAGGTGAGGTCCTCCCTGCCAGCCACCCTGCTTCCTGGACTTTCCACTTAGCCCTGGCCCTGAAAACTGTCGGTGTGTGTGTGTGTGTGTGTGGAGAGAGAGAGAGAGAAAGAAAGAGAGAAACACAGAGACAGGGAAAGGTTTCTGAAATGTCTGTAATGGGGCAGAAAGTAACTGAGAGTGCAGCCACCTGGGCTCTGCTCCAACCCTCCCCAGCGTGACGCTCTTGGGCAAACGTGAGTTCCTCGTTAAAGAGCAGGCTAGAGGACTCACAGTTGTTTACCGTGGCCAGAGCCTGAGTCAAGAGAGTTTCCGTTTCAGGTTGTAAGGTCTCTGGGGTAAGTACTCTGCCAAAGCTGCTCTAGAGGCTAGCTAAAAGAACACACACACCGCTCGGAGAAAAGGTGACCGATCTATGGAATTCATGATACGTTCATTACGTCTCAGTTACACTTAAAAAAAAGAATGAGCACAGTAAAACTTAATTCAGGGACAATGACATTTGAACTTCATAGATGTAATTTTCACATATCACAAAATGTTAGTCTTTAAAAGAAACCTCCCACTCCCACCAGAGGGCAGTGATGCCCTCCCCCCTAAAAAAAAAAATTTCCCTCCAATCCTTTAATAATGAGTGGGTGGGTGGGTGCGAGGAGAGAAACATTCTTAGCTTATTGGTCTTTAAAAAAGCACATCTACCCGCTGGATTTGGCTAGTGGGTTTTAATTCCCGGACTCTGCAGCGATTGTTGCCCATCGCCATGGAGATGCCCTGACTCACGGGGATCCCTTGTGGGGCTCTGGGTGGGGCCAATGGTGAAGGGCTTGACTGTTAACCCAAAGGTAGGCAGTGTGAATCCACTCCGAGGGCCCTCAGGAGACAGGACTGCGATTTGCTTCTCAAAGGCCACGGCCTTGAATATGCTATGGCAGCGGTCCTCAAACTTTTTAAACAAGGGGCCAGTTCACTGTCCCTCAGAACTTTGGAGGACCAGACTATAGTTAAAAAACAACTGGGCTGAGTCCTGGTGGCCTAGTGGTTGTGTGCGGGACTGATGTGGTCCACTGGGTTGGCGGTTCAAATCCAGCAGCAGCTCTCCAGGAGCAAGACTGGGCCTCCTACTCCCACCAGAGGGCAGTGATACCCAAACAAAACAAAACAAAACAACAACTATGAACAAATTCACTGCGGGCCTGGAATGAGTCGGCTGCTAAGCTGGGCAGCAGGGGCAGCAAAAACACCCGGTGGCCGGATAAATGTCCTCGGTGGGCCGCATGTGAACGCCTGCACTATGGGGCAGACTCGAAAGCCCTGTGAGGTGTAATCCAGAGTCTATCAAAGAACTAGTAGGATGGGAACAAACTTTGCTTTGACTGAGACAAAGAAGGAGTCGGAGTCCAGATTGTTGCTGGGTACCACGCAGCGAAGTCTGACTCACAGTGGAGCCCCTGACCGAGCGGAGAGACCCTGGAGAGGGCTGGTGGCTGCGGCCCTTAATCATTTGTGCCGCTGTTAGGTTTCCAGGGTGGTTGACCTCGGTTCTTGCTTTCCAACTCGGGAAGAATTCACGTGGCTGAAGCACTTTGATGAGGGAAAGGGAGGTTTGGGCTAGTCAGTCTCAAATAGTACAGGCCATCTCTGGAAAGCGGGCCAGGCCCCATGGCGGGGGCGGTGGGGAATGGCCGGAAAGTGGAGCCCACTGAAGAGTCCTGCATCCCAAACAAGAAGAGGATGTGCACCAACCCCCAGGAGAGATCCCGCCATCCAACCCAAACCGCGCATGCCTGGGGTTGACCTTCACCTGTGTCTCGGTGACCTTGTTCTGCCAATGCCCCCCTTTGGATTGTCCCCACAGGTGTCTTTGTGGACCTGATTTCTTTCCAACTCCTTTGTGGTGGCATGGCCAGCTAATTTGTGCTTAACGTAGGCATTGGGTGACAACCCCCTTTATCCCTAATCTTTCTCCTTTCACCACCAGCGTCCCAAAACTTCTGGGGGCAAGGATTTGTCTTTGACTCTAGGCACGAGACCTTTTAAAAGTGTTAAACAACCAAGATATCACCGAGACCACCGGAGCTGGTGGTGTTTTCAATCTCCTGATGAGCATGGGAAAGCCAGACAGTCAACAGAGAAGACCAGAGAAGAATCGGTGTCAGTGAACCAAGCTGCTGGAGAAGACTGTTGAGAGTATTATGGGGCTGAGCCCCGGTGGCGTAGTGGTTGTGCTCGGGACTGCGGCCTGCTGGGACCGAGGTTCAATTCCAGCAGTGGGGCTGGGCCTCTTACTCCCACCGCCGGAGAGCAGTGATGCCCTCCCCCCCCCCAAAAAAAAAAGTATCATGGATGGCCAGAAGCAAAACCCAAGTCTGTCCTGGGAGACTTAGAGTTAGAAAACTACAGTCAGAAGGGAGGATGGTGGTGAGACGCGAACGAGGAGGAGCCTCAAGGAGACAGAAGGATAGAGTAGCTGCGATCAAAGGCTCAGACGTAATGATAACCATGGCCCAGGCAGGACTTTATTCTGCTGTGAGTCTGAGCCAATTTAATGGCTCGGGCAAGTGCAGCAAGTGGGAGGTGCCACAGTCCCTCATTTGGTTTTAAAAGCATGGTCCAGTGTCCCCTGGAGGGAAGAAATCACCACGAGCGGAGAGCCAGTGTTCTAAATCCTGCCCTTCACCGGAGTCCAGGCTCCTGTACCAGAAGCCAGGGCTTGCAAGAGGCTACTTTGGCTCCTCCTCTCCTGGGTGGTGGGTCACAGGGTCTGGACCATGCAGGGATAGGAATGAAAAAGAAGGAGCAAGAAAAAGACAGGGAAGAAAGAAAACGTCAGCTAATCCCATAAAATATTATCCGGCCACTATAAGCATTCCCAGAGTTCTGTTCTCAGCCTTCTCCTTATGGCTCCTCTTGCTTCCTGCCCCTCTCTCGCCACAACCCACAAAACCAAACCAGTTGCCATAAACTTGACTCTGACTCGTGGTGACCCACGAGTAGAACTGAGCCCCGAGGATTTTTCAGATGTAGGTCATGGGGCACCTCTGGGTGGGCTTGAAACTGCCAACCTCTAGTTCAGCAATCAAGTAGTGTGCCTCACCCGTCACTGGGAGGCGCTCCCCAGTGTGTCCTGAGCCCAGGCACAAGAGAATGAGACGCCGCCCAGACCTCTGCCCGCCTCACGATTGTTCTTACGCTTCAGCTGCTGTGTCAGTCCACCGCGGGGAGGGTCTTCCTCTCTTTGTGGCCCCTACACGTTAGTTTTTGCTTGACATCCACCCTCTACTTACCACCCACATTTTTCTTTGCATTTCTGTCCCTCTGCCTTTTGCTGGATCTTTTTTCAACGGGGTGGCACTACAGATTCCCATGACGCCTACCTGTCATCAAAGTACCAAGCCCAGACCCTTTACGAATCCTCTAAGCAGCAGGAAGCCGCTGCAGCAGAGGATCTGCAGTGCCACCCCGTTAAAAAAAGAGACTTGGAAGTCAAGTTAGCTATTCCCCCTGAAGCTCCCAGTTATCTGAGACCTTCATGTGTCTCACAATAGAGCCTGACCCCCCTGCTGTTAGATGATGGTTCCCTTCCCTGGAAGCCTGTGGGCAGACTCAGATGCTGTTGTTAATGATCTTTAATGTAACCTGTTTAGCCACATCCAGGAGTCTGGGGTCTGGTCTTGTCTCATGGAACCATAAGATAGGGGCAGGAGAGAGAGGGCCTCTATCTTATGCCCCGTCCTTATATATGCTCTGGAGTCATGCCAGGCCCTTAATTACAGATCAGGACATACGTCACAGGAAGGGGTTGTGCCATATGCACACGTTATAGGAAAGGGAGGTATGGGGTCCCATGTGACAAGACCAGACCCCTCACGATGCTGCTTAGAGGATTAAGCCTAAGTGCTTGACGGTTGCTTTAAGCTCGCCCACCATTTGGCCCTTCCTGGCCTTGGCAGCCTCCACGTTCTCACTCCCAGCCTATCAGAAGAAGCCAGCTTCTGATACACACATCACCGGTTCAACAGGCGCAGTTGTACAGCGATAATTATTATTTATTATAATAAGGTTATAAAGAGCATGAGTGAGCGAGAGAGAAATAATAGGAGTCAGCTATATATCATGTCATGGTAACATGCTCACCTCCACCGATGGGGGGGGAGGGGGAGGAGGAGAGGGGAGGGGGGGCGTCCATGAGGGAGAGGGACGGAGAGCGTCCGGCGCTGAGGGGCAGGAGAGAGAGGCAAGTGAGAGTCTCAGCGCCGGACGCTCTCCGTCCCTCTCCCTCATGTAATCCACACCAAATGCTGGTAAACAGTTTGCTTAATAATTTGGAGTATAGGGCTGAGCCCCGGTGGCGTAGTTGTTCGCGGGACTGCGGCCCACTGGGACGGAGGTTCAATTCCAGCAGTGGGGCTGGGCCTCCTACTCCCACCACTGGAGAGCAGTGATGCCAAAAAAAAAAATAATAATAATAATTTGGAGTATAATAATTGTGGGAAAGTCCTGTCTTCATCCCCCACCAGCCCCAACAGCTGTTTCTCCATCCACACCCCACGGCTTGTGGCTGTCTGCCTTCATCAGGGTGCAGCGAGTGTGCAGCACGCACGCACACCCCGGCCCTGCCTCTGCTCACCTCTGCTCATCCCGCGCACTCATGCTCCCTGCCCCCGCCGCGCCCCTCTCATTGCTTCATTCCTCCTTCCCGCTTCACATTCATTCAGACGTCTTCTCATCCAGGAAGTCTTCCCTGCCTCTCCCAGTCTAGGTGAGGTGCCGCTCGGTGTTTCCCCCTCTGTGTGCAGGAACCCTGCATCCTCAAGGTCCCCTCCAGAGACTAGCTCGATGGAGGGTGGGAGGAGGGAGGGATTTGTGGGCAGAATGATTGTATCTCCTTGTGTCTGTGCGTGCACACTCCCACTCGGGGGGTCAGTGGTCAGTGGCCAGCAGGGCTGATGCCGCTTGGGCCACCCAATACATTTTAGACCCATTCTTCCCTGGACCGCATGGCTAACTGTCTCCAGGAACTGCTGCTTCCCTTGGTGAGAAATCGGAACCAGATACCATTGCCGAATGCTCTGATCAAAGAGAAAGAGTCTGCAGAGAAATCCAGGTGCAGTGGAAGGGAAGGAAAGGCGGAACGGGTTTTCAAATTCTCACGTAGTTCAGACTTTGGGGAGCTTAGATGAACTCCTCAAACCACGGCTCTGGAATAACTTTTAAACCTCAAGCCACAATATCCCTGACGCCTTCTAAAAAATGAATAAGAGTTTAGCTTCATTGGTAGAGAATATCTGCTTTGACCACTGTCCTCTTTTAAGGAGTGATCTACATAGGATCAAGCTGACCACGGCGACTCAAGAGTTAACGTGCCCCGATGCCACACTGTTGAGTCAGCCTTGAACCCGCCAGCTGCTCCCCTAGAGCTAGATGGGCTGAGTGTACCTGTCACTATTACAGCCTCGTTGGCATCAACTCGATGGCAGGGAGGGGTTGGTTGGTTTTAGCAAGGCTGAATGGGAAGGAAGCTTAGGAGGCAGCGAATCTGTATGAAGGCGGCGGAAAAAACGGTGGCACCACTTGAATATGACTTTGTTGAATTGGTGAATTGGTGAACTTAGCTGTTTGCATTTCTAACAACCAAAAAACGTCTTAAGAGGCGCTTCCCAGGAGCTTTTTTCGTTTTGAATATTCAATGCCAGTGTAGACTTCAAAGTCAAAACAAGCCTACTTAGAAGTACATGAGAATTCTTCTCCCTCTGTCTCCTCCATCCCCCCCGCCCCCACCATTGCTGTTTCTCATCTCCATGCGGTCGCTATGTGTGTATCACGCTGTCAGAGGAAGCCAGCCTCTGACATTAATATCACAGGGCTGGTAGACGAGATTGCACAGCAATCATTAATTAGGTATTATAGTAAAGTCATTGAGAGCATGAGAAAGAGAGAAATAGTGGAGTCAGACACAGTTCATGGTAGCATGCTCACCTCAGCCCCACTTGGTGGTCCCCATGGAGAGACAGAGGGGAAGGGAGAGGACATGAGGAGAGGGAACAGGGAGGCGAGGGAGAGGGGCCAAGGGTGAGGGGATGAGCGAGAGGGACAACAGAGGTCCTTTAGTCTGACAGAGCCAAGCAAGGCCCCTAAGGACAGGTAAAGTCACGTCACAGGAAGGCGTTATCCTACAGCTTATACAGTAATGAAGGGGTCGACGTAGCGGTACACACGTCATAGGAGAGGGAGGTTACCAGGGTCCCATGTGACCAGAGCAGACCCCAGACTCATAGATGTGGCTGCACAGGTGTGACTAGTAGTGTGTGAACAGTAGTGTGTGAACTCCCCTACTGGGGACCAGACGGTGGGAACCGGCTTCAGGGGAAGCGACGGAATGTCCCAGCAGCAGGGAGTCAGCCTTCTCTTTTGTGGGAGAGACGGTGGCCTCTGACAGCTGGAGCCTTCAGGGAGAGTCTCAGCTTCTGAGCTGGCAAATGGTTACTAATATTTGGTTAATATTTGGGAATAGATGTCATTGTGGAAAAGTCCTATCGTCCTCCGACATCACAGCCGCTCACACCCCTGCCACCTCTCACCCCACCGCTTCCCTCCTGTATCTAGCGGAAGACTCATTCTGGTGTCTTCTCTTCCAGGAAGTCTTCCTTGTCTGCCCCCAGAGAACAGAGGGGCTGCTCTGTTCCCCATTCACAGCCCCCCACCACCACCTCAGACTTCCCATTGAACCATTCCCATAGCTAGCGACAAACACTGTCATCAAGAGATCCCGAAGCGGTGAATATTTACAGGGGACTTGGTTACAGCCATAGGTGTCCTGGTGACCCACAGGGCAGCCATCGGCAAGCTCTGCAGTCTGAAGCCACAAGCTACCTTTCTGCGCCTCCCTTCTCCTGTCAACGGTTACCGTGGAGAAAACTCACAGGGGCAGTTTGTGCTACAGGGGTCACGGGGAATTGGAACAGACAGAGTTGTTTGTTGTTATCCCCATAGCCTCTTGTCTATCCTCCCAGGACTGATTTTTATGACTGTCACGAAATGTATACATCTGCGGCTGAGCCCCGGTGGCGTAAGTGGTTGAGTGCGGAACTGTAGCCCGCGGGCTTGGCGGTTCAAATCCAGCGGCGGCTGGGTAGCGCCCACGACCACCAGAGGCAGTGATGCCCAAGAAAAAAAAAAGTATATATTTGCTTAGTCCTCTTTGTCCTCACAACAGTCAGCCACAAGCATGGTTCCACATGTTGCTTTTGCACTGAAGACATTCTGACAAGTCTTCTCAGTTTTCATTTTATAGCTGTAAAGTTTGCTTTACAGAGTAAATGCTCCGTCGCTTATTTCCCGGTCACTGATGGCTGGTCACTTTGATCCTTTCAAGCGTATGCAAATGCCCTTTTGTACCTGTACCGGAGTATCTGTGGGCTCAGGCGTCCCGGTCCACCAGTCCTCTGCTAGTGGACTTTATTGTAGTGGCTTGCCCATTGTCATGATGCGGGAAGCTGTGCCCCAGCAGGGCCACCCACGGTGGACTGGTTTTCGCTGACTTTCCAGATTAAGACAGAGGAGGAAACAGTACCTACCCATCTATCCCCAACATAAATTGGCCAGTGAAAGCCTTTGGAACAGCAAGGGAACACTGTCTGAGACAGTGCTGGAAGATGAGTCCCTCTGGTCGGCCAATTCTCAAGATACAGCTGGGGAAGAGCTGCCGCCTCAAGGAACCCACCGTAACGACTCAGACGGAGCAAAGCTTCTGGAACCGTCATTTGCTGCTGTGCTGCAACTCAAAATGAGAACAAGCCACTGCACGCATCCACTGATAGCGGAATGTGGGCTGTACGACACCACAATGTGGGGAACTTGGCAGTCATCAAAAAGGAAATGGAATACATAAAGACCAAGATCCTAAGCATTAATGAGCCGAAGTGGATTGGTACTGGCCATTTTGAATCAATTGTGCGACCTATTGTGTTGGAAATGACTCACTGAATAGAAACAGTGTAACATTTGTCATCCAAGAGACAATTTCAATATCTAGCCTTAATGCTACTGCTGTCAATGATAGGGTAGTATCCATATGCTTATAAGATAGGCCATTGGGTCATATTGATTATAACTCAAATATAGGCACCAACCACTAAAACCAATGATAAAGAAATGGACATTTTTGGGGGGGGGCATCACTGCCCTCTGGTGGTGGGAGTAGGAGGCCCAGCCTTTGCTCCATGGAGTTGGACTCAAACTTCCATCCCAGTGGGCTGCAGTCCCGCGCACAACCACTACGCCACCAGGGCTCAGCCCCCGAAATGGACATTTTTAACCAACTCTTTTATTTGTTTGTTTTGTTTTGTTTTCTGGGTTTTGTGGGCATCACTGCCCTCTGGTGGTGGGAGTAGGAGGCCCAGCCTTTGCTCCTGTGGAGCCACTGCTGGAATTGAACCTCCATCCCAGTGGACCGCAGTCCCGCGCACAACCACGACGCCACCGGGGCTCAGCCTTTAACCAACTCTCAGAGTCTGAAATGGACCAAGTAGACAGCCAAGTTGCATTGATACTTCCTAGTGCTGGGAAAGCAGAAGTAGGAAACAAAGAGAAAGGAGAGGTTGTTGGACAATAAGGCCTTGGAGATGGCAAGATAGAATTTTACAAGACCAATTACTTAATCATTGCAAATAGCAGTTTTGAACAACTTAAGTGGCCACGATAGACGTGGACCAGAAAGAATGCATGGAATAAAATAGGCTATCTCTGTGGAAAGAGATGATGGAGGAAGCTCAAGGTCATCAGTGAGGACGAGACCTCGGGATCAGCTGTGGAACGGACCATCAATTATTTGTTTACATGTAAGTTGAAGATGAAGAAAATTAAGGGCTGAGCCCCAGCGGCGGCGTCGTTGTGCGCGGGACTGCGGCCCACTGGGACGGAGGTTCAATTCCAGCAGTGGGGCTGGGCCTCCTACTCCCACCACCAGAGAGCAGTGATGCCCTAAAACCAAAAAAAAAAAAAAGAAAAAGAAAGAAAATTAAAGCCAGTCCATGAGTGTCCGAGCATGACCTTGAGTAAATCTCACCTGGATTTAAAGACTCCGTCAAGAACAGAGGAGAGGCATTGAACAGTAGTGACTGGGCACCAGACAAGCTGTGGGATGGTATCCAAACAGGTCCTTAAAAATACCGGCGAGCAGGGTGACTTTTAGATCATGCAGTATTCCCCTGTTCTAGTCATGCTGTTGCCGCTTAATGTCTGTGCAAGCTTCTCATTTACACGCTGAAGTGTTCTGGAATTCCTGTTCTCCAGGCTATGCATACCTTTGTTATCCACACAGTTGAATGCCTTCGCATAGTCACTAAAGCACAAGTAAACACCTTTCTAGCATGCTCCGCTTTGGGTCAAGGTCCACCTGACATGCGCAATGAGAACCCTCGTTCACTATCCCCTTCTGAATCTGCCCGACCTTCTGGCAGCAGATCCCTGTCAATGTGCCAGGGAAGCGCACAGTGTGCCATGCACAGGGGCACCGTTCTTGGATGCTCTTCAGCGATATTTTACTTTCACGTGATATCAGGGATACTGTTCGATAATCTGAGCATTCTGTTGGGGCACCTTTCTTTGAAATGTGTACAAATGCATATCTCTTCTAGCCAACTGGACAAATAATGGCTGTCTTCTAAATGTCCTGTCCAGACACGAGTTTCCAGTGCTTTATCAGCTCGTTGATAACAACGAGTAAAGCAGAGGGGCAGTGAAAAGGAGGAAGGCCTTCCCAAACTGGATGGACACAGGGGCTGCAGTGATGGGCTCAGAGAGAACAATGTGAGGACGTCGCCGGACAGGGCAGTGTGCCACTCTGTCATACATAGGGCTGCTCTGCGTCAGAACTGACCCTAAGGGCACCTACCAACAGCATGTGCCAACGACACAATCCTGCTTGCTGAAGGGAGAAAGACTTGCGCTACTTACCGATGAGGATCAAAGACCTCAGGCTCCAGTTTGGATTACTCTTCAACGTAAAGAAAGCCTCGATGCATTCAAATATGTCAAAGGGGAAAGCATCGGGGCCTCCCTCAGAAACAGCTACCTCACGGATTAGCTGTAGGCGGCTGTGGAGGACAGCGGGGGCCCAAGACCCATCTGCAGAGTCCCTCGCCTGATGAAGCCATGAAGATCCCGTAGAGCCTCAGGCAGGGTCTCTAACAGCTTTAATCTCAGATCAGGATCATTGTCATCATGATGATGCTGGATCGAACTTGATACTTGGCCACTTGACCTCCCTCTTAGTTCAACCTGAAGTTCCTCTTAGGTGCAAGTCTTTTTTGCTTGTTCCGTGACAAAAATTCCTTCCCCAGCCTTTTAACTATTCACAGTGGCCTTTTTTTTCTTACTTACTCTTTGTATGTTTATCTATTATTATTATTATTATTATTTTATCCACACCTCTTCATTTTTTTTTTCTGTTTTCCCCGGTTTCTGCTGGGTTTTCCAGTTTGCGAAGCATGGAAGGAGTAGAAGCACAGAGATAAAGACTGATGGAAGGGTTTCTAGGGGCGGTGACGGGTGGGAAAATAAGAGGGTGAGGGAGTTGGGGGAGTGAACGATGTATGTAGGAGCGTTCACTAGAACATGGTGACTGCACAACTCATTTTAAAAGTGACTGAACTATTGGGGGGTGGGAAAGTGTTTCAAAACCGATTGCGATGGCGGCCATACCACTCTCCTGGCTCTGATTGAGCGATTGAATTGTGTAGCATGTGGATGATGTGCCACTAAGACTGTTAGAGAGAAAGAACCCAAGCCCTCAAAGATGGACCAGTCAACTGCATCACAAGAAACAGAGAAAAGATGGAAGCTGCCGAGGCTTTTATTCTACTTAGATCCAGAGCAAAGAGGCATAAGGTACACCGTGGTATTTTCAAGGTGCCATGGTATTTTCAATGGCCTCACCTCCATGTGAAAGCTGGACATGGAATCAGGATGCTTGGAGAAGAGACGATGCTTTGGATGATGCTGGAGGTTGAGGCTGTTGAAGGAACCTGGCCATGGGGTCGGGGGAAGTCGAGGGGAGAGGAAGGGGGAACCGATCACAATGACTTACATATCACCCCGGCCCAGGGGGACGGACAACAGAAAGGTGGGTGAAGGGAGACAGCGGTCGGTGTAAGACATGGGAAAACAATCATCGAAGGTTCATAAAGGAGTGGGGGATGGGGGGAATGAGCTGATACCAAGGGCTCAAGTAGAAAGAAAATGTTTTGAAAATGATGATGGCAGTACACGTACAAATGTGCTTCACCCAAAGGACGGACTGCGCTGAGAGCTGAAAGAGCTCCCAATAAAATGATTTACAAAGGAAAAGAGAAAGAGGATCTGGACAGCCTGAAGAGTGAGGACTGTGTCCAGGACAGACAAAGTCCACCAGGAGGCTTCTTGGCGATGAGGAGGGGAAGGTTTTGTTGCATGGACTTCAAAAGGACCGGTTCCTGCAGAAGGATTCCAGACCCACCACAGCAGAGGGTCGGTGAGAAAGAGGACTATCAGGTACAGGGTGGTCACCATGGCTGCAACAAAAAGCCCAAGCAGATCCACTGTGAGGGTGACACGTGGTCAGGGAAGGTCAGGGCCCCTGACCCTGTGGCACCTCAAAGCGGAGGAGGAGGCAGCCGCTGGAGGCACAGCAGGTAAGCACCACTTGCTACTTATGAAAAGGTTGGTTGTTCAAAGCCAGCTGCTCCACGGACCCCTGCGCCCATCACAGGGATAGCCCGCAAACTCCTGTGGGGCCACACTCCTTTTGGGGCTCACTCTGAGTGAGAACCACCCCAAGACCTCGATTTCACTGAACAAAGAGGAAAAGCATTGGGTGTCGGCTGCTGCGCTTTTGAGACTGGATGGTTCACCTGTGGGCTTCCTTTGTTTTTCCCTACCTGGATCAATCAATGCCCTCTTCACAATGGGCTTCCACAATTTGCTGGGCCCCCCCTTCTTGTACTCAGAGAGTGACTGGCCTTTGAAGCAGTAATCTGCGGTGATTTTACTGCTGCAGTGGGTGCCGCTATGCATCGGCACTGACTTCATAGCAGAGCTGGTCTGTGTTTATGCCACATACAGGCGGGAGTGCCCCCGGTCTGGTCATCTAAGTGTGGAACCAGTCTGTTTTCAGTTGGGGGGCTAACCAATGTGTGTGCTCCGCTTCTAAGGGGAAGCTCGCTGTGTCCAGAGGCGGGACTCTGCTGTGCGTCTGCGAAGCTGCCTTTGGCTGTTGACATGTCGGGGGTGGGGAGGAGGGGCAGTGGGTACATGTATATTCTTTGGCCTGTTTGGGTAGCAACAGGGGCATCCAGCTGTCTAGCTTTCTAGAGGAATGTCTGCACCCCCCTGCCCTGGAGAGGTGGGGAGGGCAGACCCAAGAGGCTCCCAGAAGCTGGGTCTGACAGACTCCCCTGGGGCTGGCCCGTCCCCTAGGACAGGGGTCGACAAACTGCAGCTCTCAAGCCGCAGGCCGCTCTTTCCGTGGGAACGTGCAGCTCCGAAGTCACATCGACAATATCGAAAGGTGGGCTGAGCCCCGGTGGCGTAGTGGCTGTGCGCGGGAATGCGGCCCACTGGGACGGAGGTTCAATTCCAGCAGTGGGGCTGGACCTCCTACTCCCACCACGGAGAGCAGTGATGCCAAAAAAAAAGAAAAGAAAATATCGAAAGGTTATGATTTCAGAGCACGGTGATTGCATTTGCTTGAAAAAACCTATTTCAGGCCCTTGAGTGATTTCAAAGTCGCTAGGAGGGACAGGATGGGCTCTTTGGTCTCAAGTGCTTGCGACCCCTGCCCTACAGGACGCCTGGAACATCCTCAACTTCCTTATCATCTTTGTCTTGATCCTGTCCTCCTTCATCGTGGAACTAAATGGCAACGCTATCACCTACACACTCAGGTGAGCTGGGAGCTCCGGCAAGAGGAGAGGCTTTTGTGTGCCACTGGCAGTGGGGTGGGAGCTGTTTCCAGGTGGTGAGTAGCCCTGGTCCCCTGGGCAGGCGGTGGGTGGTGAGGAGAGGGACCTGGGAAGGGTGAAGGGGCCCTCCTGAGAGGCTTTGCCACAGGGTGCTTCGTCTGGTGCATGTGTGCATGGCGGTGGAGCCCCTGGCCCGTATCATCAATGTTATCCTGCAGTCAGTGCCTGGCATGCTCAATGTCATGGCCCTCATCCTCTTCTTCATGCTGGTCAGTGCTTTCCTTACCCTTCCCTGGATGGGTGCTTGACGGGGAGGGGGCTGGGGGACGGGAGAAGCACGCGGGTCTCAGTCCCCCTTGGCAGGGTTCCCTCGCACGGCGGTGCCATAGGGGGCAATGTCAGAGGCAAGTGTCCTTGCAGGTGTTCTCTGTGTTTGGGGTCACCCTCTTCGGTGGGTTTGTGCCCCAGCACTTCCAGAACATGAAGGTCGCCTTGTACAGCCTCTTCATCTGCATCACCCAGGATGGCTGGGTGGACATCTACCTTGACTTTCAGTGAGTGACAGCAGAGCTTCAATGCCCAGCCTGCGGTGACAGGGGAAGACCGGAGTCCTGTGGGGCAGGGAAACTGGTTGGGGGAGGACGAGAGGTCTCAGGGGCAGTGAAGACTCCTGGTGTTTATTGGGAGGAAGATGGCCCAGTCTAAGGGGGTGCCTCGGCTTTCGAGGGGAGTAGGGGGGGAAGGAGATGAGCCTCTGGGTGTGTGGTCAACTTTCAGAAGCCCCTGTAGAAAAATCAGTCATTCAAAGTCCCACTGCTCACTTGTTTGTGGAAACTTCTCTCTTCATGCCAAAGAGCCGGGCAGCTAGGCGTTGGACTAAGGAGCAGTCTGGATGGGACACAGGGCCGACTTCCAATCCACAGTGGAACCCGACAAACTGCCTGGACTCCTGACAGTTTAGTGCCTCATCCCATTCATTCATTTTCAGACCTGCTCCCCGAGGTCACTGGGGCCATTAAACCCAAGCCCTACTTTCCAGGCCACTGGAGGGAATGCGGCCCTTTATCCCTTTCTTGTGAATGGAGAAGCCAGTGGGTGAAGGGTTTCCTCTTTCATGATCCAGTATGATGTAGATGGTGAGGAAAAAATTAACTGGTTGCAGAACAAATGGAGACTTTGATCAATCATACTAACCACACAACCTTGGGCAAGGTGCTTCTCTTCTGAGCCTCAGTTTCTTCATCTACAGACTGGGGATTTCAGTATCAACTAGGTCACACTTTGCTGACTGTTGAAGTTCAGTAACTATACAAATGGGGTCGCCATGAATCAGGTCAGGGCTGGCTTGACAGCAGTTAACACAGACAAAAATAGGGCCCGGTACTGAGAAGTCCTACTTCAAGTTCATCTACATAGAATTGAGAGAGAGAGAGAGAGAGAGAGAGAGAGAGAGAGAGAGAGAGAGAGAAGCATCGTAGAGAACCTTTTTCTGGGAGGTTTTTTTTGTTTTTGTTTTTTTGGGGGCATCACTGCTCTCCGGTGGTGGGAGTAGGAGGCCCAGCCCCACTGCTGGAATTGAACCTCCGTCCCAGTGGGCCGCAGTCCCGCGCACAACCACTACGCCACCGGGGCTCTTTCTGGGAGTTTTTATGACAAGCCATTCACAGGGGTTAACTCAAGATTGGGTTGATGTTATTTTCCTATATCCTTTCCTTCTGGTCTATATTACTTTGATAATGGGAACACCCTAGGGTGCTGAGAGACGCAGCTTGATCATGCTGAGGTTCAAACCCTCCCCATGCAGGGATGGCTTGAGAATTGACCCCGCTGCCTGGCAGCCCAGCAGGTGGTGAGTGATGAGCAGCCTTTGTCTGCGACCGTCTGAAGCAGCCCCTTAGAGCTGCACAACAGCAATGAGCAGACAGGGGCCGTGGTAGGGCTTGGGGTCCTGTCCCCATTTCGTGGATGAGGAAACCAGGACTCAGGGGTCCGGGAGATGACAGGGCCCCCACCTGTCATCTCTAGGGCGCAAAAGGAGTACACAATGGAGATTGGGGTTGCCATCTACTTTGCCATCTTCATCACCCTCGGTGCCTTCATTGGCATCAACCTGTTGGTTGTCGTGGTGACTACCAACCTGGAGTTGATGATGAAGAAAGAGGATCGCGGGAGGCAGCAGAGATTAGTCTTTGGTGAGGTGAGTGGGCAGGGCGGAACCAGAGGGAGGAGAAGGGAGTTTGCATGTGAATGCGTGTGTCTGCTTATACACACACGTAGGGGCAAGGGTGCCTTGGCCCAGGGCGGGAGAAAGCAAGTCTGGGACCTTCAGGTGGCACTCCCACCTTGAGGACAGACTCACTCACTGGGGTCTATGGTAGAGAGGGGGGTGCTACATATGTTTCTTTTTTTCTGGGGGGGGGGGGGCATCACTGCTCTCCGGTGGTGGGAGGAGGAGGCCCAGCCCCACTGCTGGAATTGAACCTCCGTCCCAGTGGGCCGCAGTCCCGCACACAACCACGATGCCACCTACAGCCGGCTACATATGTTTCTATGGCAACTCAGAATAGCGGGGTGACCTTGGGTCATGAGCCAGTCTAAGGCCCAACCTCTTGTGTAAAATGAGAATGATAAGCGTGGTGGTCCCTAATAAGGCTGTTAGGATTCAATGGGTTAACCAATAGCAAGCACTCAGCCATGGGTGATGATCTAATTCGTGCAGGGGTAGAGCTCCTTAGGGTGGGGGTGGGGTCATTGCTGGGACCAGTTTGTTTCTTTCTTTCTTTTGGTTTGTTTGTTTGTTTGTTTGTTTTGGGACCGTTTTCTGAAACATGTTAAGGCCTATGACTAGAGAGGATACGTTCCCGCCTCAGGGGTGGGATTTCAGGGCTGAATTTTCCAAGGCTGTGAGTATCCCCTGAAAGTGGAGGCAGAGGGCATGCATTTGAGACTAAGATCGGAGCGGGTTGAGACTGAGGGGTGGGAACTCGGGTGTCCTGAAGAGGCTCCCCTTCCACAAACCAAGCGGGGGGGAGGAGTTGGGGGAGCGGGTGCCGGCCTCACCTGTGCCCTCCCTCGCCGCTCCACCCCTGCACCCCGCTAGAATGAGGAGGAGGAGAGTCAAGACCTGCCGCTGGTGCACTGTGCCATTGCGCGCGAGGAGAAGTCCAGCAACCCCAAGGAACCCATGGCGAGGGGCACCCTGTCGAACCTCTCGGAGACCACGTGCGACAACTTCTGTTTGGTGCTCGAGGCGATCCAGGAGAACTTGAAGCAATACAAGGAGATCCGAGATGAGCTCAACAGGTAGGGGCGGAGCTGGGGGGGGGGCGCCTGGAGGACCCCCGCCCCCACGCCCGTGTCAGGGCTGGGCGGAACTTCAGAATCAGCTGGTCTCTTGCCGTCCCTCCTTCACAAGTCGGACCCCCCCACATCTGGGGGGTGGGGGGCGGCCCAGAGAAGTGAAGCCTTTGCCCAGGGTCACCTGACTGATGGATGGAAGAGATGGAATCCACACCTTCTATGTCCCTCCCTCTCACAAGGCAGGGCTGCAGGGGAGGGGTGAAGGGGGTTGGTGGGGGAGGCGAATGGGTGGACTCCAGGGAAAAGTGGGAGGACTGTCCCTCCCCTCCCTTCTGGGGAGCCTCAGGACGCTGGTACTGCCCCACCCTCAGGATTGTGGACGAAGTACGCTCCATCCGATTCAACCAGGAGCAGCAAGAGGAGATACTGAACCGCGCCATCTCGACATCCCTGGTGATGGAAAGCGGCATCTCTGTGGACCACCACGACCGCAAGCAAGACTTGCTGTCGACGCTCTTAAACATGGAAAAGGTTCTTTCCGCTACTACCCTAGCAGCCTTGGCCCTGCCCCAGCCTGCCCAGCCTGTTACATTCGTCCAGGTTCCTGTCTGTCTGTCCCACCATCTGGAGTGACTCCCCCATTCCTGTGTTGTGCGTAGTGGCTAGGGGCGCCCCCCCCCCGTCCACTTTCTGCTCCCAGACCCCCTGCCTAGGCCTGCGTCATCCTCACAACTGTCCCTCTCATCCTCGATTGCGTTGACATCTCGACAGGATCGGGACTTCTTTCCCAGCTTCGGAGCTCTCCTGATCACACACCTGAAGCCTGTGAGACCCAGCCCCGCCGCCCTGACATTTCAGGAGCTCTCGGGCTGCCCTTCTTCCCGGAGGAATTGGTTTGTTCCTCTGGCAGCCAGCGCCAGGATTCCAACGCACCGATTCTTTTCGCAGTCTTCTTGTTCCCGTGTCCAACGTTCACATCCATGAGGCTATGGAAAGCCCCCTGGGTCGTTGCACCTTCGTCTTCAAAGAGACATTCTTGCAGGTGACACGGTAAAGATGCCCCCCGCAGGAGATTGGCCTCCGGCAAGGTGTCATTTGATTTCTCCCCGTGTCAGCATTGACTGTGGATCCCCGCCATGAAATCCTTGACGATGACATCAATCCTTTTTCCCACCCGTTTTCTTTATGTTGACTTGCCTCCGCACGGAAGTCGGCAGCCCTCAGTCAGCGGGAGCGTCAAGTCCTCCGGCTTCAGCACGTCAGGGTGGGTCGTCTGCAGAGTCTTCTCCGGAGTCCAGCTTCTTTAATTATTTGCTCTGCCTTTTCCCTTTGTCCGTCCTCCAGGGAGGAGGTTATACGTAGTTCCTTGTCATCGGCTCCCCCTTTCTACCCCACCTCCCCTCCATTCTCTTGATGTCGCCTCTCTCATCACTGATGCTGAGTGGTTTGTCTGTCCTGGATTCCCTGTGTTTCCCAGTGTACACCCTCTGGTCTAGCCAGATTTGTAAGGTAGAATTGGATCGTGATAGTTGGGTGGAGGGGAGAGCAAGCATTGAAGAACTGGAGGAAATTTGTATGTGTCATCATTGCTACACTGTATCCAGACTGGCTCGTCTCCTGGCTCATTCAATACAGATTGAATAAAGAGGGCGAGAAAAACACAACCCTGACACACACACACACACACACACACACCTTTTCTGACTTTAAAGCAGGCATGATCAAATGACTGATACAGTTTCCACGTGAGCAAAATGAAAACTTCTGGAATTCACTTGCTTTTCAACATGATCCATAGTTTGTTATGACCCTCAGCATCCAGTGTTTTTGCCCAGTGGAGTAAACTTTCTGCTAGTCTCTGTTTTCAACCAAGATCCATCTGACATCCACAATAATAGCCCTGCCTGGTGTCAGGTCCTCTGCTGCATCTGGCTAGGATTTCTGGCAGCTCTCTGTCAAGGGACTGTTGTTTGAGGAACTTCAGCAAAATGTTATGTGCAGATGATATGAATTATATCGTTCGACAATTTCTGCACTCTGGCAGATCCCCTTTCTTTGGAGTAGGTCCAAGGACGCATGTCTTCCAGTCACTTAACCAGGTAATGGTCTTCCAGATTTCTTGGCTAAACTAGTGGCAACTTTCAGTGCTTCAGCAGCTTGTTGAAGTATTTCCTTTGGTATTCTGTCAGTTCCTGGAGTCTTGTTATCCGCTAATGTTTTCAGTGCAGCTTGGACTTCTTCCTTCCGTATCATTGGTTCTTGATCATATGCTACTAGTTGACATAGCTATATGCTGACCGGTTCTTTTGAGGACGATGACTCCGTGTATAATTTTATTGGGGTTTGTACAAGTCATCACAGTTCATCCATTCATCCATTGTGTCAAGCACACTTGTACATTTGTGGCCCTCAAAACATTTGCTTTCTACTTGAGCCCTTAGTATCAGCTCCTCATTATTCCCCCTCCCTCCCCATCCTCTCTCCCTCATGAACCCTTGATAATTTATAAACTATTATTATTTTGTCATATCTTTTTGTTTTGTTTTGGGGACATTGCTACCCTCTGGTGGTGGGAATAGGAGGCCCAGCTTTGCTGCTAGATTTGAACTTCTAACCCAGTGGGCCGCAGTCCCGCGCACAACCACTACGCCACCGGGGCTCAGCCCCAATTTTGTCATATCTTACACTGTCTGATGTCTCCCTTTTTTCTGTTGTCCACCCCCCAGGTTATATGTAGATCCTTGTCATCGACTCCCCCTTTCTACCCCACCTTCCCTTCATTCTCTCAGTGTCGCCACTGTCATAATTGATCCTGAGTGGTTCGTCTGTCCTGGAGTCCCTGTGTTTCCAGTTCCTATCTGGACCAGTGTACATCCTCTGGTCTAGCCAGATTTGTAAGGTAGAATTGGGATCATGATAATTGGGAGGAGGGGAGAGAGCATTGAAGAACTGGAGGACATTTGTATGCTTCATCATT
>PVJH01018859.1:0-44157 GCA_004026705.1 Nesogale talazaci
TTTAATGAAGCAGCCTCACTTTCAGGAGGTCTGCGAGAAAAGGACCCCGAGGAGGAAAAGCCCAAAGCTTTTATAGCCTGTTTTAGGCGTGGCTCTATGTGATTGGTGCAGGGGCTCGATTGCATCACCAGTTACTCTTGAGCATGCGCAGTGCTACTTGTTTATCACTTTCAGGCAGAGAATCAGGGTGCGGCCAAGCACCATCTTGTAATGGCAGGTGCTGGTTATTAGAGACTTGGCTTCCACAGGAAACCACCTGAATGCCCGTGGGGATCATTCTCTTTGTGAGAATTAAGGTCAAACTCATGTCAGTCTTGGAGATGGGTGATATCCCAATGCTCAACTCTTCTAAGATGCTCTTGCTCCACTTCCCGGCTCCCCACTCCGCCCTTGAGTACATCCCTTCACAGCCCTGGGTACTGTGATTCGCTGCAACATCCCACAGAAACTCAGGACACTTGCAGAAAATGTCCGAAGTCCAAGGCTCCAGCTGAGGAGGTCCAAATGCAAGGTATAGAGCCTAAGTCCAAAAGCCACAGCAGCTTTTTTTCCTTCTATGTGGGATGAAGACAGAGCTTTTCCACAATTATATACTCCAAAATATTAAGCAAACTATTCACCAGCATTTGGTGTGGAAGTTAAGTTAGCTATGCTCCCTGAAGCTCCCAGTTATCTGAGGCCTTTGTGTGTGTGTCATAAAAGAGTTGACTCCCCTGCTGTTCGGATGAAGGTTCCCTTCCTTTGAAGCCGGTGGGCGCATTCACAAGCTGATGTTAATGATCTCTAGCTTAACCTGTTTAGCCACATCCAGGAGTCTGGGGTCTGTCTCCTCACATGGGACCCTGGTTGCTTTCCTATAATGTGTGCATATGGCACAACCCCTTCCTGTGACATATGTCTTTGCCTGTAATTAAGGGGGCTGCATGGCTCCAGAGGGTATATAAGGATGGGACATAGGCTAGAGGCTCTCTCTTCTCTCTCTCTCTCTCTCTCTCTCTCTCTCTCTCTCTCTCTCTCCCCCCTGCCTCCCAGGCTTCTGATACTTCTACTGAAGCTCAGTCAGGAAGCTAGAGATTGGGCTTTCCAGAAGAGGGGATGGATGAATGAACTCTATGGAACTCTATGGCAGCACCATCACATGTTCAAGGAAAATAAAAAGTGTCATTCTAAGGGAGGGTATCGAAAATGTCATCAAGAAGTGACCCATTTCATACCCTCTGTAAGGTCAGGCCTGAATCCACGTTGTTCCTGTTCTTTGGTAGAGAATGCCCTCTAACACGAGAAGGGATTCTGTCACGTGGCTCTTCTAAGCAAAGACTCTAACTCCCTCCAAATGCCCTTTCCCTGCGTGGGTCTGGTAAGAAGGTGGGGGAAGCACTACTCCGACTCACTAAAGCGTCATGGCAAACAGGATTCTCCAGCGTGACACCCAGTTGTGTATAAAATGAGTCCTTTAAGAAGCAGGTGGAGGGATCTCATTACCAGCCAGAGCCAGGAATGGAGCACATCCGCCGGACTTGAGATCCTGGGCAGTGAACTTCCTGGACCCTGAGGAAAGCTATTGCAGCAGAGGAACAGCAACAGAACCAGGAGCCAGAGAGTGGAACCGTGTGATGCGCCTCCCCACATATGAAGCAAGGAGAGAGAGTACTTGGGCGCAGGAGTCTGGCTTGTGGAGTGGGATGCCTCTGGGCAATTGCTGACCGCAGGAGATGAGTATCTTTGGGCTGAGGCTTACTGAAGTGGTCTGCCTTTGGGCATTTAATTGGGGAGCAGGGTTTGCTGACACACAGAACTTAAACTGAATGCCTTCAGATTGAGCTTTACAGCACCTTTGGGCATTTGTTAGCAGTCTTGACCGAACTTTATAACATGTCCTGGTCAACAACTCAACAGTGAGCATTTCTCACTGGCATTACAACTTGTTAGTCTCATTAACTAACCCTTTAATCATGAATTCTGTCTGTGAGTTCTGTGTAGCCATCCCAAAGGATATTTATTAGAATGCAGAGTGATCAAGTAGAGAAAAAGAAAATAGAGAACATTAATTAAGACAATCACTACAGGTCTCTAAAGTCCACAATTATAATACATCACATAAGGACTTATGGCTAGAAGAAGCTTATTAATTGAGTATAACTGAGTGCTGTCTGGATACAGAGAGATGGACACAGCTCCAGATAGCATTGTTACACTGATACATTGTTACGTCCAGACACAATGGAAAATTCCTCAACTGTGGTGACCTCAGGCCAGTACTAGAAAACCTTTCCTCTCCAGGAAGCATGACTTCTTGGGTTACAAAAGGGACCAGTGAACCTCGCCTGGGATTTCTGAAATAAACCTTTAAAATTATTTTGTCTTTGCTCTTTTTCTTTCTCGCTATCGCCAAATTACCTTAAAAATGTCTATGCTGTATACACAATGGAATTCCATGCAACACTAGAAAAAATGATAAAACCACAAAACATCTCATGAATTGGCCTGGAGAACATTATGCTGCGTGAAATTAGACAATCAGAAAAGGAAAAATACTGTCTGCAACCACTGTTATAAGAAAGGAAAAAAGACAAAGACTTGCATACAAAAGGGAACAGACCTTGCCAAGTGGGGGTGGTGAGGGAGGGAAGAAGCAATAGGCCAGAGGGCTGACAGTCACACATGGGAAAAGATATCAGAGGAGGCGGGTGGGTAAGGTTTTTTTTTCTTTTTTGGGGGGAGGAGGCATCACTGCTCTCCAGTGGTGGGAGTAGGAGGCCCAGCCCCACTGCTGGAATTGAACCTCCGTCCCAGTGGGCCGCAGTCCCGCGCACAACCACTATGCCACTGGGGCTCAGCCCTGTGTGTAAGCTATTTTAGGGGGTTGAAAGTAGTTTAAATGTTGAATACAAATTGATGATTTGAAATATAAAACCCCCACCTAATTCACAGTCTAAAAATTATATAAAATATTTCTTTAAGAAATATATGCGCTGAGCCCTGGTGGTGTAGTAGTTGTGTGGGGGACTGCGGCCTACAGGGTTGGCAATTCAAATCCAGCAGCAGCTCTCTAGGAGCAAGGCTGGGCTTCCTACTCCCACCAGAGGGCAGTGATGCCACACACACACACAAAAATATATACATTATAAAATTAATACCTGCTTATTTAGAACAACAACCCCCCCCATCCCCAAAAAGCAAACTTTTCCAAAGCACCTATTTATAGTGGAAACAAAGACTACCCCTTCTAGGAAACTTCCTTTCAGTTGATTGACTGTTCAGCAGATCTTATCTTAGAGCACATCTGGGTTATTAATAAATAGTAATTGTCGGGCTGAGCCCCGGTGGCGTAGTGGTTGTGTGCGGGACTGCGGCCCACTGGGACGGAGGTTCAATTCCAGCAGTGGGGCTGGACCTCCTACTCCCACCACCGGAGAGCAATTGTCAAACTGCCAGAGCAAACTTCTGGGCCTCTGCTGAAGGTGTGGTCAATGGTACTGGTCGACCCCATTGGTTGAATTAAATTCATCTGGTCCAGATGGTCAATCTAGGTGTAATGTCCCCTTAAATGCACCACCCGGGTGCTGAGTGGGCTGGCTGTGGGCTTCCCTTGGTCATTCCCTTCCCTGTAGCTGCCTTCTCCGGGGTTTGCACAGCATGTGCTAGTTCTGCGGGGCGTTCACTTTCCGGTCTGCCAGTGTGTGTGGTAGGGTCAGCGTTCCTTTTCTTCCCTGCTGGCTTCCTGCTGCCCAAGCCTAGGCCAAAGGCATCGGAAGCCAAACCTTTCAGCAACATCGCCTTCAGCACACTTGGGGGCCAGCCACCCCAACCTCCCTAAGATGCTCCCTGAGCAACTGACCCATCACCCCTCCCCTTCTAGGATTGGAGAGCTGCTCCTGCCAGGATCTCCTTTGAAGGCTGAATTGCTCATGCCAGGTATTCCCTCCGTAGGCCCTGTATAGTCTGCTGTCTAGAAAACACTTGGGCCCAGTTTACCAGCAAAGATTGGGGCCCCCCACCCCTGCCATGAACAGGGACACCTGCTCGAGACCCCGGTTTCATGGTACCCTAGAGGTGTGCCCTGAAACTGCACTACTGACCTTGAGGCATGAGGCTCCCAGTCATTTGGGGTTGTGTTTTCTAAAAGAGGGTCACAGTTCAGAGACACAGGGACAATAAGGCAGCATCTTTATGAGTCAACCAGAGTCCACGCAAGGCCCGCAGAATATAGGACAGTGGCGGAGTCGGGCGGGGCTGTTCACGAACCCGGCGCTTCCTCTTGGGATGGGGGCTCGATGTAAAGTGCATAATAAATCACCTCTTCTGCTGGCTTAGCTGAAGAATCCAAAACAAAAAAAACAAAGCAAAAAGGAAAGAAATAATAAAAGGAACCAGGTGACTGAATGGGGCAGCTAAGTCAGGGGGCAGCTCCACACCTGGACCCACTTTCTAGGGATTCCCCCAAAGCTAAAAATGTCAACCTCCAGTGATCCTGGACCCACACCCTGCTTTTCAGCCTAACTTTGTCAACTTTCTCCTCAGATTCATGACATAGAAGCGGTTAGCAGTCCAGGGTCTAAGGCTGCCACAGCTCCATGGAGGCAGTAATATCCACTTTGCCCACCTCACTTGAGTGTTGTGAAGATGAAGTGAGTTTAAAGTGACCAGGCATCTCGCTTTTTAACAATTTTTCCCGTGTCCTGCGGCATTTTAAAAAATCCTGATTTTTGGAAAGAATGCAGACAAGCTAGGGAATGGCGGAGAATGGGAAGTGAATATACCCCTTCTTACCTGCCCCCCCCCCCTCCATGTGGAGGAGTGAGTGGCTTGTAAATGGAAAGGTATGTAACCCAGGCCAATGATCATAATAAAGGGTCAGGAAGTTCCGCCTTCGTCTCACTTGGCATACTCTCTTCTGACGGACCTGGTGACTTGGAAGTGGTGTGTCTGAGCTTTCCTGTGCCTAGCCTGCTTTATTGCTCAGAGAGGTTTCCCCAGGACCCTTCATTCATGAGTGCTGAGATTGTGGACAAGTTGTTTAATGTCTTGGGATCTGATTCTGCATGTATTCAATGAGAAGACCACGTCCTGCTGGCAGGGAGTGTACTGAGGAGTCCATTAAAGAAGAGAGGCCAGAGGCAGCACTTCATCCCGAGTGATCGTTGTTTCAGGACCACATGGGTCCAAGAGTGAGGATCTGGGAGCCTGGTGCCTCTAGATGCTTTCCAGCTGTGTGACTGTGGACGTGTTAGCGACCCTCTCTGTCAGAAGTAGACTATGTCTAACAGGAGCCCGTGCTTCTGGAGTTAGAGAAGGGGCTAGAGATACTGCCTGTGTCACCTCATAGGGATGTGTTAGCACTCAGAACAGTGCTTGGCAGGACTCAATCAGGTTCGAAGTGCCAGGAGTACAATGGCTAATAGCTTGGTTGCTAACAAAAATATTGTCTTTAAACTGACGCAGAGGATCTATGGGAGAAAGACATGTCCATCTGCCATTGGGAAGACCAGTGCATTGCCATGCAGTGGATTCTGACGTGTAGTGACCCTCTGTGGTGCTTTTTCTTTTTCTTTTTTTTTTTTTAGGCATCATTGCCCTCAGGTGGTGGGAGTAGGAGGCCCAGCCTTTGCTCCTGGGAGCTGGAATTGAACCTCCATCCCAGTGGGCCGCAGTCCCGCGCACAACCACTACACCACCAGGGCTCAGCCCCGTGCTTGTTCTTATAAACAGATAGTCTCCTTTTTTTCTTCCCCCAGAGTGTTTGATGAGTTTGAAGGAGCAGCTCAACTTTAGGGGGCAGGCCTACCTTAGCAGTTGTAATTGGTTTGATAACAGGAGACCACAATAACAAAGGCTCAGTTTAAAGTGTTCAGCAGTAACATAGCAGTTCTCAGCCACAGCCAGTATCTCTAACCCCTCTCCATCCCCACCAAGCATAATGTGAGACCTTGCCTTCTCAAGACAGCTCACAGAAACCTTCCTCCCACTCTTCACCCATCTGCTGGTGCCACAACCAAAGGGGGGGGGGAGGGGCAGGGAATCATGGTCTCGTTTTAGACAACTTATTTCTGTCTCAAAACTTTCTTAACATGGATTCCTTTGTTCCCTCTCTATGACTTTCTTTACCTTCTCATGTGGCCTCACGCCTGTCCCTCTCTACTCTGTCTTCCAATCTCCCCTCACCCTGCTCCCTTTACTTTCATTTCATTATAAACCCATGACAGCTATTAAAATAGATCGTGTCTGAGGTCTTAAAGGCTTGAATTAAACAAGCAACCATCCAACAGTGAAGCAACAAACTCACATGGAAGAAGCACATCAGCCAGTGTGATCATAAGGTGTCATCAGGATCACGGAAGATACAGCAAAGGCTTAATAACAAACAGCAAACAAACAAAAATGCACTGGTGAGAATGAGGCGGTTGGAGTGGAGCCCCAAAGCCCATCTGTGGACAATGGAGCAACCCCCACAGAGGGGCTGCAGGAAGAGGGGAGTCAGTCAGGGCCAGCAGAGACCGATGGCTCACACAATCTGCCGCTGATCCCATGGGCTCTCCTCAGCCCCCATTCTCTTGACCCCAGGGCTGCTTTCCAGTCTAGACTGGACAGGAATATGTATATCAGTGTAGACAAGAAAGAACGCTTACGGCACACAGAACTCAGGAACAGGAATGGGAATAGAGATACCAAAAGGGTGGGGAAGGGGTACCCATCACAATGAATGGCGCATAGCCACACAAACCCATCCAGGGGGACGTGCAACAGAAGCCAGAGGGAAAAGGAGACAGTGGTCAGTATGAGAGATAAAAATAATCTATAATCTATCAAGGGGCCAAGGTGGGGGGAGGGGAGAGGAGCTATCCCAAGGTCTCAATAGAAAGTAAATGTCCGGGCTGAGCCCCGGTGGCGTAGTGGTGGTGCGCAGGACTGCGGCCCACTGGGACGGAGGTTCAATTCCAGCAGTGGGACTGGGCCTCCTACTCCCACCACCGGAGAGCAGTGATGCCCCCCCCCCAAAAAAAAATAAAATAAAATAAAAAAGAAAGTAAATGTCTAGAAAGGAATGATGGCAATATATGTACGAATATGTCAGATACAGTTGATGTATGGGTTGTAACAAGACAAAAAAACCAAACCACTCAGGCAGGCCTTTCATGCTAATAAAGTCTATTAATTGAAATCCATACTCTGGGTCCTCTCCTTTTATTTCCATTCTAATACAATTGAGGTTGGCCTTGTTTTTGGTGGCACATTCAATTTAGCTTTATTTAGCTTGGCATTTCATAAATTCCTCAATGTCCCTTAGCACTCCCTTTCTTCTGAAGAGGAATCTCCCCAAACCAGGCCGAGCACTGGGTCTAGGGGAGCCTGGTTCTCGGGCCTGCGGCTGGTGCTCATGCTGTTTCCCATCAGAGCCCCAGGCCCGAGGACACGCCACCACCTCTGTGTATTTGGTAAGTGAGTCATGTATTATGCACAAGAGATGAAAAACATAAGTGGTTTCACTGGGTACAGTTAAGATTGTTAATCATGACAAACAACAAGATGACCACCGAGAATATGCCGAGGGTGGCAGAAATGGCAAATGTCTCATTACGTACTTATTTACACAAATACAGGTTTCAAGTTGAATTGACAGAACCTTGGCCAACTGGTGTCACAAACTAGAGGCAGTGTCACGATGTCCTTCCCCTGACTCCTCACTGCCCTTAGGTTGGTTCTGACCCACAAGGAGCCTACAGGACAGGGTAACACTGCCTATGGGTTTCTAAGAGTAATTCTGGAGGGATAGAAAGCCTCATCTTCCTCCTGCACAGCAGCGGGTGGTTTTGAACTGCTGGCCTGGCCGATGCCCACACGACAGGCAACTCCATCACAGCTCCAATGCCTGACAAGAAGCCAGAAAGTTGAAAGCTGACTCCCGGGGACTTCAGGTGGCTTGTGTCAGAGTAGAAGATTCTGCACAGACTTTTTTTTTTTTTCCAGGCTTGTTTTTTTTGTTTTGTTTTTTTTGTTTGTTTGTTTTTTAGGCATTACTGCCCTCAGGTGGTGGGAGTAGGATCAGGCTTGTTTTTTAAAAAAAACTTTTTATGATTAAGTAGATAAAAGTTTACTGAGCAGACTGTCATGGCAAGTCCAACAATTCACAGGCACTGGTTGAGCCTATTGTGTTTCCTGATTTCTCTGAAGTAGACGGCCAGGTCTGTACTCAAACCTCCAACTTCTTGGTGAACTGCCAAGTGTGTTAAAACTTTTAACACGGGCTGAGCCCCGGTGGCATAGTGGTTGTGCGCGGGACTGCGGTCCATTGGGATGGAGGTTCGATTCCAGCTCCACGGAGCAAAGGCTGGGCCTCCTACTCCCACCACCTGAGGGCAGTGATGCCCACCCGCTTCCCCCAAAAAAGCAAAAACTTTTAACATATCCAGAGACTCTTGGCTGAACAGGAAGAAGCCAGCGCTTGAAGATCTTTGAATTGCTGCTACCTGACCCTTCGCTGATGAGCTGGACAGAGTGCGCTGGCATCCACTGGCCAACCTACAGCCTCGGTTTCCCTGGATGCAGGAAACACGTGACCCTGGGCACTGGGGCCCGGGAGTGACCGGACGAAGTGATGGGTGATTTCCTTGGGATCTCTCAGGTGCTCATTAGCATATCTGGGTTCTCTTTTTCTCCAATTCTTTCCAGATCTTATGTGTTGTGATTCTACCATCCTATTTTTGACCTGAAATTACAATATTCTAACTATCTGATTCTTTGGTCAAGACAAAAGGCGGAGCGAGACATCAGGAACCTGTAACTGCCAGAGTGTGCCTGGTTCTTGTCCCAGCCTGCAGCTGCCCACACCACCTCCGGCATCCAGATGTTGACAGCAAGGAAGCCAGAGCCACAAACCACAGCGCTTCCTCTTGTTTCAGACAGTGCGGCCAGCTTGTCCCAGCTGACCTTTCTCATTGTTTATTAAAGAGAAAAGCAAAAATAGCTCCCTACCACCAAGGTCCCAGACAGATTGAGCCCAGCACCTCAAGATGGCCAGTGACCCAATGCTCCTGGGCTTGTGCCAAGGGGAACCCCAGGAGCCCTCGGAGGGCTCCTAGGAGCGTCCTCCTAGTGTCCTCTGGGAATACCAGAGAACAGAGAGGGCCCTTCGCCCAAGTTTCTGACCTTTTCACCCAGCTTTAGTACTACTCTCCCTTGTTTTAGAGCGACTTTCTTTACTATCTGCTACAGTAGTGAAAGGTGTATGGAAGTGGAAAATTTTCGACTGAAGGCTTACCCATTGTTCAACATTCAGACGGACAGGAAGGAAGCAATAGGGCAAGTTAATGTTCTAACTAGAATGGCATTTCCTTGGTGGAAGGGTATGCTTGTTAGGAAGGTAGGTTTTTTATTCCTTCTGAAAAGATAGGAGTAAGACTGGCTAACTGCAAATCCCCAGCAGCGCCGGTTCATCTTTTTTGTTTTGCTTTGGGGTGGAGTGCCAGTCAGAGAGTATATAAAATCTCAGACTGGAAAAACTCAGGGGCTGATTTCCCTCCTTGCATGGAGTGGGGACAGTCCTTGTGCAGGACTCTAATAAATTTGGCTTATTAGACACTGGTATCCGAGTCTCCTTTATCCGCTGGTTTAGAAGAGGCGTTTCAATGTTCTGCTGGAACTTTGACACAAGTTGACAAGCATGATGGATCACATTGTTCTCACCATCAAAAGAGCATCCTCAAAAGAGACTATTGGCCCTTGCCGTGAGATTTGAGTGCCTTGTTAGGCAAGGGGATACCTCACTGTCTTATTGTCTTGCTTGGTGAAAATGCAAATTAAAGTGACATAAGACAGTGCTGAGCAGAAGGAAGCTTCAAGGAAGGAAGCTTCTGTCAGCAGAAGCTGATCCCTTCCTTTGGGTCCTGGACAAAGAAGCCATGTGGGGGCAGAACTGAAGTCACCCACGTTTAGTGTGTGTGGAGAACAAACCTTCATTGTTCAGAATAAATAAATTTGTAAATATGAATTTGGTGAAGGGTTACATTTAGAGCACCAGCTCTGCGTTCGATACTGCAAAGGTCTCATCACATCCCCCTACCCCATAGTCTCTCCCAAGGCACCCATCCTCTGGTTTCTCTTACCCTTTAGCTGGCTCTCCATCCACCCTTTCCCAATCAGCACCCACCAGCCTTCTAGTCCTCATCCTCCCTTGGGAACCTCCAAAGCATGTTCCTTTTGGCATGCAAGTCTTTGTCTTGATCTTTATCCTTATAGTGATGGACTCATACTGTGTTGGTTCCTTTGTGATGGACTGACTTCACTCAGCATAATATCCTCCAGGTCCATCCATGTCATGAGGTGCTTTGTGGCTTCGTCATTGTGCGTTTTTTAGTGATGCATAACAAGCTTTTATTGTTATAAGCTACAGATAATTGAGAGGTGTTTGTCACCGCATCATCATCTAGCAAATGCTGACAAACACACTGTATTATCCTGAGACAGTGTCCTGCCTATTCCTATTGAGATTTGATCACTAGAAATAACCTCTGAATTGCCGTTTCCTCATTATCCAACCCCTCATCTTGGGAAAGTGCCAGGCCTTGGGTCTGAAATCATCTCTAACCAGCATTCAAATCAGCAGCTGTTTTAAACTGAAGGCACTGCCATTTCCACTCCCTTGATTCCCTGATGCCCTAAAATAGAAACAGTGCAGAATCCAGACTAAATCCAACATCTGGTTCTTCTATTCCCTCGTTAGCTGCCAACCTAGACTTTACTGATCCCAGAGCGGCAATGACCTCACTATTTGAGGCTTGGAGGGTGGGGGGTGGGGGTGGGCAAAGCTCCTTTTCTGGGCAGGTGCTGTTTGCAGTGGACACGTGGGACCTTAAGGAGAAAAGAGGGTTCAAACAAGTGCTCCCCACCCCTTGCACACACTCCCCTCGGCGTGGGAGTAGCCCTGTGCTGACTTCTTTTCTTCTTTAAGGTCATTCTGTTGTCGCTGCTGTCGCTCTTGTCAGGTGCCATCAAGTCGGCCCAGGCTCCTCTGGACCCTCCCTCTCTGCGCACCAGAAGGAAGCACTGTCCTCACCGTTGGTCCTATACCTGACCCACGGATGCAGCCCCTCTGCCAATCCACCTCCTCGACGGTCTTCTTTTTGCTGTACTGCCCTGCCACTTTACCACACAGGAGGTCTTTCTCCAGGGACAAGTCTCTTCTGACAATTTGTCCAAAATATGGAAGACAAAGTCTTGCCATCCTTGCTGCTAAGGGGCACTCTAGTCTTATTTCTTCCAATACAGATCTGTTTGTCCTTCTAGCAGTCCATTAAACAGCCTTGCTTTTGAATACTCTAAAGAGGTCTTGTGCAGCAGACGTCTCCTCATCTCTCGATGCTGCTTCCATGAGTATTGGCTGTGGATCCAACAAGACAGAATCCTTGACGACGTTAACCTTTGCTCCACTTATCATGAGCTGACCGTAGATTCAGCTGTGAGGATTTAGGTCTTCTTTACATTGAAGTGTCATCCACACCGAAGGCTGTGATCCTTCTTCTTCATCAGCACGTGTTTCAAGGCCTCCTCACTTTCACAAAAAAGGTTATGTCATCTGCATATTGCGGGTTGTTAATTAGCCTTCCTCCACTCCTAATACCTCATCCTTCTTCACATAAGGCAGATTCTCTGATGATTTTCTCAGCACACAGATTGAACAAGTATAGTAAGAGGCTACAACTCTGTTGTATGCCTTTCCTGATTTTAAACCATACCACCAGTATTCCCTGGTTCTGTTCACACAACTGCCTCTTGATCCATGCACAAGTTCCATATGAGCAAGTTTTTTTTTTCTGGAATCCCCATGTTTCTCAAGGTTATCCAAATTGTTAACACCATCAAATGTCTTTGAATAGTCAGTTTTTTTGGGGGGGAGGGCATCACTGCCCTCAGGTGGTGGGAGTAGGAGGTCCAGCCTTTGCTCCGTGGAGCTGGAATTGAACCTCCATCCCAGTGGGCTACAGTCCCGCGCACAACCACTACGCCACCGGGGCTCAGCCCGAATAGTCAGTTTTTATACATAGTCAACTTTAGGACACCGAGATTAGGCTTTACAATATGTGTTTGGAGCGAGCTGGGGTGCAATACCGCATGGACTCCTTCCCCATGCTGGCAGGTGCCATCCCATCTTTTCCCACCCATGGCTGCCCTGTGCACAGGAGAACCAAACATGGCCTGGTCTTCCAAGCAGATCATCCTTAAAAGCGTTTTTATCCTAATGTCGTCAATATAAAAGCAAGTTTATAAAACAAAGACTGGTTGAAAACTTTCCACTTTCAGTAATAACCTGTCCTTTGAGTCACTATTCTTTCTTCTTTTCTTCATTCCCTCCTTCCCATCTGCTGTAGGTTAGACATGTTACCCCCACAAAATGTAATTCCAATGCCTATCCTGGGAGGTGTAATCTAATCTAAAAGCGATTACTTCTCACAATATACTCCAATGTAATATAATCAGTCTACCAGTTGAAGTCTTACCAGTGTAGGGTGGGTCCTAAGCCTAATCACTTCTAAGTGATATAAAGAGTAGCACAGACAAAGAGAAGCAAGTACATTCTGTGGAAGACACATGTCCTAGGGGAGGCGCGGAGAGGAGGAGATCACCAAGAATCAAGGCAGGCACAGAAGAATCAATGTGGCTGAGTTTCAGATTTGGACTTTCAGTATACAGAACTTTGAGGAAATAAATGTCTATCTTACAGCTGCTCACTTGTGGCATTTCTGTGACAGCAACTATGGAAAATGAAGATGCCATCCCTAGGGAATCCAGGACAGATGATCCCTTCAGGACCAGCGATCCTGGGAGGGTGGACAGAAGGCGAGATAGAAAGGAGGAACCCATTATAACAATCTACATGTAACCACCTCCTGGGGTACAGACAACAGGGAAGTGGGTTAGGGGAGACGTTGGACAGTGTACGATATGACATAATAATAATTTACAAATTATCAAGGGTTCATGAGGGAGTGGGGAGCAGGAGGGAGGGGGAAATGCGGAGCTGATGCCAAGGGCTTAAATAGAAAGCAATATTTTGAGAATGATAGGACAATGACTGTACAAATGTGCTTGACATACAATGGATGGATGAATGGATTGTGATAAGAGTTGTATGAGCCGCCAATAAAATGATTTAAAAAAACCACCCTATGGATCACAGTTCTCCTCTGACACCCATGGGGCTGCTGTGAGTTGGAATGGGGGGGATACCATCCCATCTCTCATTTTCACAAAAGTGAAGACAGAGACTCATAGCAGGAAGCGATTATAAAGAATAAGGGCAAGAACAGGCCCCAGGGATGAAAAGACAGGAGCAAGTACAGGAAGAGGAAATACTTCAGAAGTACGGGGGACAGAGCTAGAGTTCTGGCAGTGTCTGTGTGGCTGGGTGGGTAGTGAAGTCATTCACTGACACAGGAGGAGAGAGGGTGATGACAAAGAGCTGGGGAAGGGGTAGGAAGAAAGATTTGGAAAGAGACATGTTGAGTTCAACCATCTGGGTAGGCTAAGAGAGAGCAGGAAATTTGGCCCTGAAGCTCATGTAAGTTGTGGAGAATGGAGCTAGGGGTTGAGCTGGCACAAAAACATAGAAGAGGGCCTGAGCCCCAGTGGCGCCGTGGTTGTGTGCAGGACTGTGGCTCATTGGGTTAGCGATTCAAGTCCAGCAGCAGTTCTCCAGGAGCAAGGCTGGGCCTCCTACTCCCACCAGAGGGCAGTGATGCCCCTCCCCCAAAAAAGCATAGAGCGACAATGTAGGTGTGAAAGTGATCTTCCTGAGTCTGAGTGCTGACCGACTAGAGAACTGTAGCTGGACGTTGAGGACAGCCCAACATTTAAAGACTAGTCAATAACGAAGTGCCAAAAAAGAGAGAGAGAAAATACGGGAAAGAAGGATCAGACCATCTGGAAGTTCCAGAAAAAGGAAAGAAGTAAGGAAGGGAAGAAAGAGGGGAAAGAAACAGACTGGGTAGAAATAGTAGAAAATGTTCCTAAATCAACAAAGGGTGGGTGTCTTCAGATCACAAAGATTCAATGTCAAGTAGGATCCAAAAAATCAACCAACTAAACAAAACCCCCAGAAAACTCTTACCCACATACAGCCTAGTGACTTTACAGCAATCTAAAAATAGTAGCAGTGGGGGGCGGGATCTTAGATGGAGCAATGATTAAGCACTCAGATGCTAATCAAGAGGCTGGCCATTTGAACCTACTCAGCAGGTTCATGGGAGAAAGACGTGGTGATCCATTTTCATCTCTCTCTGGGCTCACGTCTTCAATCTCTTTTTATAGCACAAAAAAGATTGACTCCGATTGAAAATCAAAGCAAAAATCCATTGCTATTGAGTAAATTCCTCCTCATAAGCAGCCCCTGTGGGACTGAGTAGAACCCTTGCATTCCCAAGGCTGTAAATCTTGCAGACAGCTTCGTCTTTCCCCTGAAGAGTGGCTGGTGGGTTCCAAGTGCTAACATTGGGGCCAGCACTCGGTACTAGCTTGCTGCAACACAGGTGCTCAGATAGACCACCCACTCAGACCGCTTGCTCAGCATACAGAGCAAATCATAATAGCAAAAGTGTGGCAGCCACCTAATCTGGGGTCAGTTTGAGGATTCAGAGTGCAGGGGTGGAGTGTAGCCTGTCGATCTGGAGAAGGCATGGCCTTCTCCTGAGAATTTTGGGTAATGTGGTCATTCCTTTTTGGAGGTGGAGACACTGTCTGTCTCTCTTAGTTCACTTCCTTGGGGACTTTCTCCCTGTGAGACATCCATGAGGAAAAGACACATGAAGCTACCCTCGTGCCCTGAGCTAAACAAGCCACATAGATGCAACCAGACCTCTGAAGCTGAACAAGCCACACAGAGACCCCTGCCAGCGCCGAGATGCTTCTGCCACCGCTGACCTTGCACACACTGGCCTGTGCTCTTGCTGCATGCAGATTCATTGCATGTGTTTCCTGAGTCTGGAGAGGACTTTGTAGATTGTTGTCAGACATATGGGCTAATATCGGACTTATGACCTTGGACTGAACTGGATTGAGATATTTTCTTAATGTACATTTGCTCTTGTATATAAAACTCTTTCTTATACACATATGTGTGTCTATGAATTTGTTCCTCTAGTCTACTTGGACTAACACACAAAGGATCGGCTGTAGCGCAGCCCTTTTCTGATTTTAAACTGCAAAATGTCCCTTTGCTCTGTTTGAAGGGCTGCCTATTGGGCTATGTACAAGTTCTACATAAGCACAATGAAGTGTTCTGGAATTCCCATTCTTTAGGATGTTATTCATGATTTCTTAGGTCCACAGAGTCCAATCCCTTTGTCTAGTCATTAAAACACAGGTGAACCTATTTTCTGCTTTCAGGCAAGAGTCATCTGACATTAGCAAGGATAGCCTTCTTTTCTTGTTACATCTTCTGAATTTGACTAGAATTTCTGGCATTTTCCTGTCAATGTGGTACTACAACCAATTTTGAATTATCTCAGCAAAAATTTACTTATATGTGGTATTAGTGATACCTTTCTTTATAATGGGCACAAATATGGATCTCTTCAAGGTAGTCAGCCAGTGGTCAGTTTCCAAATTTCTTGCCAGAGAGGAATGAGTGTTTCCAGCACTGCATCTGTTCATTGAAACAGTTCAACTGGTCTTCTATCAATTCCTGGAACCTTGTGTCCACCAAAGCTTTCAGTACAGTGTGGACTTCTTCCTTTAATACGATGCTTCTTGATAGTGTGCTATGTCTTGCAGTGGTTGAATGACCCCCCTTTTTGATATAATGATTCTGCATATTCCTTCCATCTTATTTTGCCCATGGAATCCTTCAATAATTCAACTGGAAGCTTGAGGGGTTTTTTTGTTTCCTTTATGTTTGTAACTAACTTGTATGTCACTAAAGAATTTAAGTCAGCTTCGATTTTACTTTTCCTTCTTTCATAACCAATCAGACCAATGTTTAGGTCTGATGGTAAGGGGTCAGATGGATTTTTAAAGCTGTGACACCTCTCTCTAAAAAGCTTAATGCTGTTCATTTTTATTGAGGTTTGAGGTTTTTCTAACTCCAGGCCTTTGTATATATCATTATAATACTATATTTTTTCATTTCTTCCATTTGATTATATGAATAATGCAACAACAAGATTTGAGAAAGGCTCATTAGCAACTGAGATATGCAGACGACACACCCTAAATGTTAAAAGTGAAGCTATCAGAAATACTCAGATGCTAGTTCTTCTAGTCTTCTGAGCTATGCCCACAGGCATGCCTGTCTCTGGTCCTTGACCTCTCAGACACAAGGTCCCTAGGCCTCTTCCCTGCCTTGGCCAGTGTTACAAGATTCTTTTACCACTGCTGACAAATGCCTAAAAGGCACTCCACCCCACCATAACTTTGAGCCCATAGGTGGTGAACTCTGACTTCATAGGCCGGCCAGCCTAGCTCTCCCAGAAAGGTGCCTGGGGGCACAATACTCTGCAAGGGAGCCCCTGGTCTAAAGGTCAGGAAACCTACAGCGGTGGTCCATAGTTCTGCTATTGCCATTTCTCTGATGTCATAGTTCTCTATGGCCTAGAATGAGTAGGTTCAGTATATGTGGATCACAGAGTATATTCTTGGCTTTTCTTTCTTGATAGAAATGAGATTCTCCCATTTCTGCTTTTAGGATGACTCATTTAAACAGAGCAGATCAGAAAAACTGATCAATCTCCATAAGAGTGTTTCATACACAACATTTTCATGGCCTATCTAGTCATTTGGTGACAGTTATGAAGATGATGACTAAGAAGTCTTAACAAGCAAATCATCACACTGCACACTGCACAACACACTTCAATTCATGTCACATTTTAAGTACTCGGTAGCACATGTGCTAGTGGCTATCATATTGGATAGGATGATATAATAAAGCCTGCAGAGCAATTTATTATAATTATTCTGCAGAGTATACTTATTGTGGACATAGACACAACAAAAATAATTATATCATCACAGAGATTGGGAAATGTGAAGATCTAATGGGATGAACAGATTTTTATTTTACAGTGGGCAAGAGATTAACAAATAGAAATTTAAGTTCAGTTAATTGTTTCAGATATGTTATTGTGCAACAAATAACTCCACCATTTGTTGTTATGGCTAGTTGCCATCGAATTGGTCCCAACACATAGCAACCTTGTACACAGCAGAATGAAACACTGCCCGGTCCTGTGCCGTCTTCACAACTGTTCTCATGTCCCATTCACCACTGACACCTCCTGGAGGGCCTTCCTCTTCTTTGTTGCTCCCCTACTCTACCAAACCTGATAGCTTCTCTAGGTCTTCCCTGACATGCCCCAAGTATTTAAGAGAAAGTATTACCATTTTTGTCTCTAAAGAGCTCTGGTCTTACTTCTTCTAATACAGATGTGTTTGTCTTTTTAGCAGTTCATGGTACTTTCAATATTAATCTCCGGCACCACGATTCAAATGCATCTTTCATCTTTATTCAATGTCCAACTCTCACATGCATGAGGCAATTGAAAACTCCGTGACTTGTATCAGGTCCACTGTAGTCCTCAGAATATCATCCATGCTTTTCAGTGCTCTAATGAGGTCTTGTGCAACAGATTTACCTACTGCACCTCATCTTTTGATCTCTCGACAGCTGCTTTCATGAGCATTGATTGTGGATGCAAGTAAGACAAAATCCTCGACAAAGTCAACCTTTTCTCCATTTATTGTGAGGTTTTCTCTTGGTTCAGTTGTGAGGACTTTGGCTTTCTTTACATGAAGCTGTAACTTGAGCATCAGTACATGCTTCTAGTTCTCCTCACTTCCAGCAAACAAGGTTGTGTCCTCTGCACGTCAGAGGTGTTAATGGACCTGCCTCTTCTTCATGTAAGTCAACTCCTCTGATTATTTGCTAAGTATTCAGATTAAATAAGTGTGGTGAAAGGATACAATCCTATCACACACTTTTCCTGATTTTAGTATTATTATTATTGATGATGATGAGATTGTACCTCATGTATTTTATTTATTTATATTTGTTAATTAATTTATTTGGGGGTTCTAACAGATCTTATGACAATCCATCATTCAATTGTATTAAGCACTCTTGTACATATGCTGCCATCAACATTTCCAAACATTTTCTTTCTATTTGAGCCCTTGGTATCAGATCCTCTTTTTTCTCCTCCCTCCCTCCTCCACCCTCCTGCCCTTGGGAATCCTTGATCAAGTATATATTATTTTTGCTGTTTCATGTCTTACATGTCCACTGTCTTTCTTTACCCACATTTCTGTTATTCATTACCCGGGTGGGTTATATATCCAACCTTGTGATCATTCTCCCTCCTCCCACCCCACCCCCACTCTCCTCTTATGCTCATGATATTGCTGTTCCCACCACTGTTCCTAAGGGTTTTATCTGTCCTGAGTTCCATATGTTGAGAGCTCTTATCTGTACCAATTTATGTACTCTTGTCTCTCCTTGATTTTAAACCATGCAGTATCTCCTGGTTCTGTTTGTACAACTGCCTCTTGATTCATATATAGGTTCCAAGTGAGCACAATGAAATGTTCTGGAATTCCAATTCTTCACAAGGTTATCCATAGTTCACTATGATCCACAGAGTTGAAGGTCTTTGCATAGTCAACAAAACACAAATAAACAGCTTTCTTGCATTTTCTACTTTCAGTCAAGATCCATCTGACATCAGCAATGACATTCCTTGTTCCACATATACTCCAACATTTAGTGACTGAGAAACATAAAGATTTTCTTTGCTTAAGATTCTGTCGTTCAGGAATTCAAGCAAGGCGTGGTTGGGACTTCTGTTTCTCATGGTGCCAACAAAGAGCTGCCAGTGAACCAGTTGCCATCAGGTGAATTCCAACTCACCGCAATGCGGTGTCAGAGTGGAACGTCAAGCCAAATGGTTTTCAATGGCTGATTTTTTCTGAAGTAGATTGCCAGACCTGTATTCCAAGGCTGGAGTTCCAAAATGGCCTCTCTCATGATAAGCAATTGGTGTCCCTCCTGCTGTTAAGTCGACTCTGCCACATAGCAATCCTTTGTGGTATTTCTGAGGTCTGTAACTCTAATGCAGCAGATAGCCTCATCTTTCCCCCATGAAGTAGTGAGTGCTTTTGAACCACCAGCCTACTGCTGGCATTCTAAGCCTGACAACACCGCCACCAGAGCCCTTCAGCAATGGGTGCTAGCTGCCCTCACGTTGCTCGGCTGGGGCTGCCTGGCAGGAAACTCCTTTTTGCTCCACACGAGCTCTGCTTGGCCACCTGGGCTTTCTCACAGAATGGCAGCCGAATCTCAGAAGGTGAAACTAGGTGCTGAAGATTGGTCATATTGAGAACAATCAATGCACACTTATTCATGATATACTTTACTTTTTAAAGTAAATGTTATAGATCCTTGGAAGGCATATATTAACCCTTTAGTTGCATTTTATCCATGGAAATGCAAGACCAGGCAAAAGTCAAAAGAAGGAAAAATAGACCCCCCTGATTGAGAGGGAAAGGTAAGTTCTCATTGAAAAAGAACTTGTACACCCAAAATCCATTTGTAGAGGCCTCATGTGGAGGAAGCCCCTATTTCATTCCTTCTGACCACAGACCAGGGATGTGAATAGTCTTGCCTTTAGACAAACCATATTGGAAAGTGGATGGTTTCCACACCTTTGTCCAGCCAAGGGAGGGGAAATCCCCACCAGGGGCTTCCCTGAGTGTGTCCTTGATGAACACAAGGTCACAAACCACAACCTGAGTCTCTTTGGTGGAGAGTCCCTGCACCAATCGTGTACGTTCATCAATCTTACACAATGCACCTGTTCCAATCATGGCCCAACCCCACTCTGGGAGCCCACAAGTCACTATGTTGTATTGATATGTTGTTGTGACAGTCTCCTTTGATCTGCTGTGTCCTTTTTAACACAGTGTATCCCAAACTCTTGGATACCATTATGATCTGGTGATCATGGTCTCCCTCATTCAGATGAAGTCTCTATAGTTGTTTTGTGTTTCTCTCCTTTAGGACCTAGTAAATGTTCTTTTTTTAATTTAAATTTTATTTCATTTGGGACTTTTATCAGCTCATAACAGTCCCTACATATATCCATTTGTCAAATACATATTTATATATGCTGTCATCATCTTTGTGTGTGTGTGTCCAAGAGCAATTATATATTGAAAAAATATCCCAACCCAGGCCAGATCAAATCAGTAAGTCCAATATTTGTCCATATGTCCAATATCAATCTATAAAATCCTCTTCTGATTCACGACACACATGCAATGACATGGAATGCAAGAAGATCACAGACCAGTGGGTGGAAAATCTTGTGAATTCAGTGGTGTTGTAAGCATCTCAGGGCTGGCAGGGGTCTCCTCCAGGTCCCAGGGCTCTGGCTGTGTCAGGGTAGGTTCATGTGACTTCTTGTCAGAAATGTCTCACAGGGAGTGAGTCATCATCTTTTTCTAAACATTTTCTTTCTGCTTGAGGCCCTGGCATCAACTCCTCCCCCTTCCCCCACTCACCCTCCCTCCCCCATGTCCCTAGATAATTTATAAATTATTCTCTTTTTTCCATTCATGTCTTACATCAACTGCTGTCTCATTTCACCCAATTTTCTGCTGTCCATCTCTCTGGGATGGCAGGCACACATTGACCATTGTGATCGGTTCCCCCTTATTCCCCTGCCCCACCCTCACCCTCCTAGTATCACTGTTCCCCTTATTGGTCCTGAGGGGTTTATCTGTTCTACATTCCCTTAGTTTCTAGCTTTTATCTGTACCAGTATGCAGGTTCTGTTCTAGTCAGCTTGGTAAGATAGAATTGGGGTCAGGGCAGTGAGGGTGGGTGGGGGAGCATCAACGAACCAGAGGAAGGTGGTGTGATTCATCAGTGCTTCTCTCTTCCTTGTAGCCATTCTGACAGGGGGGTCCAATTTACTACCGATGGACTTTGTGTCTTCACTCAGCTCTTCCCCTCATTTCCATTGATATGTTTGTTTATTTGAGTTTTTTTGGTTTGGGCCTTTGATGCTTAATACCTGAACCCATCAACACCTCACAATCACACAGGCTGGTGTGCTTCTTCCATGTGGGCTTTGCTGCTTCTCAGCTGGATGGCCGCTTGTTTATCTTTAAGCCTATGAGACCCAGACACTAGATCTTTGATAGCCGGGCACCATCAGCTTTCTTCACCACATTTGCTTATGCACCCATTTGTCTTCAGTGATCGTGTCAGGGAAGGTGAGCTTCACCTTCATGTTAGTAGAACAAATTGTTTTTGCATTAAGGGAGCACTTGAGAGGGGGCTAAATATTCTTTTAATAATAATAATAATAAGCATGTAGAAGGTAGGGTCAATTGTTTGGTTTTGCTTTTGGTCAATTTTGGAAAGACATCTATCACCTTTTTATTGCTTTATTTTTATCTTAGAATTATCTGGGTTTTTGGCATTGCTGCCCTCTGGGGGTCGTGGGCGCTACCCAGGAATTATCTATTTTTTAGAGTCGTCTGATCCACATGGTCCAAGAACATTCAAGTAGATAGAATCAGATGTTAAAGACTGGTCTTCAAGTATCATAGCCAATATGCCTCCCCTGCCTATGATCTTGCCAACATAAACCCCGCCCACACTTCAGTGGTCGCCAAATCATTCAGCAAGCTTCCTTAACCGTGAGTTGTTGAAGCGACCAGTCTGAGCACTACTGGCTATGTTTTTCAGGCTCTTAATAGCTGTATTTTGCAGGGGTTGGAGGAATCGGCTCCACCTTGGCATAGGGCCAACATGAGCTTTGGAATAAGTCACAACAGCATTTACCATCACCAGAGTCTTCTCCACCAAGTTATGAATAAATTCTATCCTATTCTCAGATAGAAGGCCCATGATCCACATCGGCCAGTTGAATGTCACCTCCTGTCACATTTTCTTTTAAAATAGATCATTTTATTGGGGGTTCATACAACTCCCATCACGATCCATACATACGTCAATTGTATGCAGGCCACATTTGCACACTTGTTGCCATCATCACCCCTGAAACATCCTCCCTCCACTTAGGCCCCCAGTACCAGCTCCCCAGATTTCACCCCTCTCCCTCCCCCATGAGCCTTTAATAATTTACACATTGTTATTAATTTTTCTTTTTTTTTTTGCATTACTGCCCTCTGGTGGTGAGTGTAGGAGACCCAGCCTTGATGCTGGATTTGAACCTCCAACCCAGAGGGCTTCCCTCCCGCGCACGACCACTACGCCACTGGGGCTCAGGCAAAAGAAATATTTTTTGTTGTTGTTGTTTTGTTTTGTTTTTTGTTTTTTTGGGCATCACTGCCCTCTGGTGGTCATGGGAGCTACCCAGCGCTGCTCCTGAGAGCCGCCGCTGGATTTGAACCGCCAAGCCTGCGGACCACAGTGCCGCACTCAACCACTTACGCCACCGGCCTCAGCCCGTGTTACTACTTTTTCATATTGTACTCTGTCCAGTGTGCTCCTTGACCCACTTCCCCGCTGTCTATACCCCAGAGAGGTCATATGTTGATCCCTGCAATTGGTTCCCCCCATGCACTCCCCTCTCCCTCCCCCCACCTGGTATCACCACTCTCACTACTGGTTCTGAAGGGATCATCTGTCCTGAATTCCCCATAGCTCCAGTGTACATCCCCTGGACTATCACATTTTTAAAAGAAGACAATCACTGGAAATTGGGAGTGAAGGATGGGATGGAATCTGGGAAAATCACTTACCTTAGAAAGGCCAAATGTCACTAAATTAGGAGAGGTGAACCATAAATACATGTTTCCTGTTACAGTGGCAGTCACCAGAAGAGCTATGAAATATGAAATGTAACATGTTTACCTCTGGATAGCAAGGGTGAGGTGTGAGAGAAGGCACTGACATTAATTACACCTGAGAACCTGTACTAGAGAAATTGCTATTTATGATGAGCATGACTTATTTTTACATTATTAATAGATAGTAAGGAAGCAGATAAAAACTAATCTTTAAAATAAGAAAGTACTTTAAACAAGATCAGAGAATGGGATTCAGTCAGGAATACAACATTGATTTTACATAAAAAATCTACAACTCATTCATGATAAAAAAACAAAACAAAAAACCCCCAACAAACAAGAAATGGAAAGGAACTTCCGCTGATAAAGGATACCCATGGAAACCTCACAGCTATCATTATATTTATTGGTGAATGTTGCTCTTAAGATCAGAAACAAGACAAGTATGTCTACTTTGCCTTTTTTCAATGTTGCTGGGGGCATTAGGTCACCCTTTGGGACAGAGTACTCAACATTTTCAGTGGATAACTCCTCAAATGCGGGCAGTCAATTCCTTCTTCATCGTTTTTCTTAGTCTGGAAGGTCTGATGAAATCTGTTCACTTTGGTTGACCTTGCTTGTATTTGAAAATACCAGTACATCGTCCCCAGCATCACAGCAACACACGAGCCACCACAATACTTCAAACTGACATCCAATCCAAGCTGAATTATATGAAGAGGATATGGCATCAGGATTTGTGGAAGGCTGATTAGCAACCTGCAATATGCAGACAACACAAGTTTGCTTTCTGAAAGTGAGAACTTGAAAGATTTGCTGATGAAAATCAAGGATGGAAGCCCTCAGTAAAGATTGCAACTTGGGGCTGAGCCCCGGTGGCGTAGTGGTTGTGCGCGGGACTGCGGCCCATTGGGACAGAGGTTCAATTCCAGCAATGGGTCTGGGTCTCCTACTCCCACCGCCGGAGAGCAGTGATGCCCAAAAAACAAACAAACAAAAAAAAAACAGGAAAAAAAATTGCAACTTGATGTAAAGAAGACCAGTGCTGCTACAGGGTGATGATTGATAGTGTTCTCTAACATAAAATGACAATGTTGTCTCTAAGGTGAACTATATATCATAGATATAAGAATAGATTTGGGGATTGCATTTAATTACAGTCCTAATCTAAGAACAGTTAGTTCTTTTGCCATGACTCTGAAGAAACAACTGAAGATATAGGTGCAATAGCAAAGTGTGGTAAAGAAATCAAATGGTGCCCGGCTGTCAGAAAGAACAGTGTCTGGGGTCTTAAAGACTTATCTTCAAACAAGTAGTTATTCAATCGAGGTGTCAACTAAATCCACACAGAAGAAGCACACCAGCCTATGTGATGCAAGAATGGAAAATAATACAATCAAATATAAAAGAGGGAATGGTATCAGAGCTTAAATTATGACTTCCTGGTTTGCAGAAGACTCTAGATGATAGTGGAAACTCAAAATCCCTTTACAGGGTCCACACAAGGATTAAGCCTCCAGTGAATACCTTCCCGATATAGTTGAATAGACTTGTTATTAGACAGAGAACACTGCAAAATCGATTTTGGCAGATATTGTTAAGTTAAAATACAACATCTTGTGCTTGATTACCAAGTCAATCAAGACCACACCAAACTGGTCGAATGAGTAGCTTTATTGCAGGCAGTGACATGGAGTCACCAACAACAGCTCAATGTCTCCCTCTTCAGAGTGCTACTCAAAGTCTGCTTTATAAAGAAACAAACCGTGAGTAGGTGAGGTGACTTATCCAGCAATCACAACTGCACACACTGACCAGGGCCTGGCCAGCAAGGGAACTCCCCCCCCCCCCACACCCCCGGGTTCATTATGGACTTGGGTGAGCAGCAGCCCATCAACATTTTGAATCTGATGTCTCTTAGTGGGAAAACTAATGTGGAAGTAGCAAGCTTAAGCAATGGAAAATTATAGAAGCTGGTCAACAGGTTAGCAAATGAGTCTTAAGGTACTTCAGTTCAATCTTTCCTTTGACCCATTCTAAAGCTGTTTCAGTCTTTAAAAATAGGGAAGGGGAAATACACGTGAATTAAGCTTCTAGTGCAGCATTTCTCAACCTTTGGGGCATGACTCTTTTGGGGGTTGCATGACCCTTTCACAGGGGTCACCTAAGACCATCAGAAAACACATATGTCTGATAGTCTTTTTTTTGGGGGGGGGGCATCACTGCCCTCAGGTGGTGGGAGTAGGAGGCCCAGCCTTTCCTCCGTGGAGCTGGAATCGAACCTCCATCCCAGTGGGTCGCAGTCCCGCGCACAACCACTACGCCACCGAGGCTCAGCCCAATATTCTTTTTTTTTTTTTTTTTTTTTAGGCATCACTGCCCTGGTGGTGGGTAGGAGGCCCAGCCTTTGCTCCTGGGAGCCGAAATCGAACCTCCATCCCAGTGGGCCGCAGTCCCGCGCACAACCACTATGCCACCGGGGCTCAGCCCCCCAATATTCTTTTTTAAAAAAACAATTTTATTTAGGATTTCATACAACTCTTGCCACAATCAATACATACATCTATTGTATGCAAACCACATTTGTACATTTGTTGCTATCACCATTCTCAAAACATCCTTCTACTTAAGCCCTGGATGCCAGTTCCTCATATTTCCCCTTCCACCCTACTCCGTCTCCCTCATTGACCCTTGATAATTTACAAATTGTCATTATTTTGTCATATCACACACTGTCCAGTGTGTCCCTGCACACACTTCCCTGTTGTCCATACTCCAGAGAGGAGGTTATATGTAGATCTCTACAATTGGTTCCCCCATTCTACTCAACCTTCCCTACACGCTCCTAGGATCACCATTCTCACTACTGGTCCTGAAGGGATCATCTGTCCTGAATTGCCCATGTTTCCAGCTCCTATGTACCAGTGTACATAGCCTAGTCTAGCCAGAATTGTAAGGCAGAATTTGGGTGATGATAGTGGGAGGGTGAGGGTGGGGGGAAGGAAGTATTTAAGAACTAGAGGAAAGTTGCATATTTCATTGTTGCTTCACTGTACTCTGTCCTGACTGGCTCATCTCCTCCCTGCAACTCTTCTATAAGGGAATGTCACTTCACCTACTGATGAACTTTGGGTCCCCAATCTGTACCCCTCCTCATTTACAATGATATAATTTTCAGTTCTTTGATGCCTGATACCTGATCCCTTCAACACTTCGTGGTCCCACAGGCTGGCGTGCTTCTTCCATGTGGGCTTTGTTGCTTCTGAGCTAGATGGCCACTTGTTTACTTTCAAGGCTTTAAGACCCCAGATACTATATGTCTTGATAGCTGGACATCATCAGTTTTCCTCACCACATTTGCTTATGCACACATTTGTCTTCAAGGATCATATCAGGAAGGTGGGCATACAATGTTATGATTTTTAGTCTTTTGATATCTGATGACTGATCCCTTTGATAGCACATGGTCACACAGGCTGATGTGCTTCTTCCATGTGGGCTTTGTTGCTTCTGAGCTAGATGGCCACTTATTTACTTTCAAGCCTTTAAGACCCCAGATACTACATATTTTGATAGCTGGGTACCATCAGCTTTCTCCACCACATTTGCTTATGCACACATTTGTCTTCAGTGATGTCAGGAAGGTGAGCATCATAGAATGCCAATTTAATAGAACAAAGTATTCTTGCATTGAGGAAGCACTTGAGTGGAGGTCCAGTGCCCATCTGTTGTCTCAATACTAACTCTATAAGTATATGCACATAGATCTATTTCCCCATCATCATATATAAATATATTTATCTATGTATATGACTGTATTTAGACCTCTATAAATGCCCTTGATCCCCCAGTTCTTCCCTCTATTTCTTTTTACTTTCCTATTGTCCCATTATCATTCTCATCCTTCATTTGGGTTTCAGTAATTTCTCTCTGTTACATTACCCTTGATCAATCCCTATCAGACCTCTCACATCCAACTCATCACTGATTTTGAATAACTTGTTCCCTTATCCCTGGGTTGTCAACATTACCTCCTTTTCCCCTCTCTCCATCTCCCCTGTCCCCTGTCCCATCTCCCCTGTCCCCTGTCCCATCAGCCCCATTATTTTCTCCTCCAGACTGTTCATTTAGCCTATGTTATCTAGATAGACCTTCAGAGGTAATAATATGTACAGAAAGCACAAGGCACTGTAAGATGAAGCAACCAAAGAAACAAAATGATGACAGCAATTTAAAAAAACCCTATCAGAGGGGCTGAGCCCCAGTGGCATAGTGGTTGTGTGTGGGACTGCGCCACAAGGTTGGCGGTTCAAATCCAGCAGCAGCTCTCCAGGAGTAAGACTGGGCTTCCTACTACCACCAGGAGAGTGATGTCTCCCCACCCCCCCAAAAAAACACTTATCAGAAGAGGTCAGCTTCTGATACATATACATCACGGGTTCAATAGGCAGTTGTATAGCAGTAATTATTATTGATTATTATAATAAAGATATAGAGAGCATGAGAGAGAGAGAAACAATGAGTCAGACACATTTCACATCAGGGTAGCATGTTCACCTCCGACCCGCTTGGTGGTCCACGTGGAGACAGAGTAGGGGAATGGATTACATGATAAGGGAGAGGAGCCAGAGCGTCCGATGCTCAGGGGCAGAAGAGAGCCTGGAGAGAGAACGAACTTTAATTTTGCTCATTTAAGTAACCCTATGGGGGACACATAAACTCTGCCATCACTGATTAGGACACGTCACAAGAGGGGGCTGTCTTAAGGGCTATATGGCGATAATGGCTTAGGGAGGCCAATGTAACTAAGGGGAGAGGGATGTAATAAGGGGTAGATGAACAGGTCTGTCTTGTTAGGCATCATTGACAATGGCCCTTGAAGCAAACCATCATCCTAACAGCAGGGGAATCACCTTTACCATGAGTCACGCAAAGGCCTCAGATAACTGGGAGCTTCCGGGAGAATCGCTAACTTAACTTGCACACCAAATGCTGGTAAATAACTTGCTTAATATTTTGGAGTATGTAATTGTGGAAAAGTCCTGTCTTCATCCCACAAAAACCAATGTCCAGAAAAAATAGATATAAATAAGTAAAAATAAATAAATAAATAAAAACAGGTCAATATTTCAGGGTCTGTTAGTTGACCTCCAGGAGTGTCCCCTGGTCGAGTTCAGTGGGGCTGGCACTCCATATCCCTGGCCCTCCCTCGGGAACTCCATGCTCTGCCGCCCTGGCTGCTCTGCTGCGAGTCCGTAGGGTTTTGCCTTGGTGTGGTGGAATCAAACAGGGCATGATCCCAACCCTGCTTCTCCATTGTCCCCATAGGGTCTTGTGTCAGCAAGAGACATCATGCTTCATAGTGGAGTCGGTCACATGGTCCTCGCTGTGCGCTGGATGTTCTGAGTGGGGATATTGACCTCAAGGCTTGGTGGGACAGGATGCGCTCCACTCTCTCTTCCTCCCCCTTCAATTGTTCTCATGTGCGCTGGTCAGGCATGTCCCACTCCCCAAGCTGCAGCTTCAGTGCTGTCCTCCAAAGCAAACTGCCCTGGGGGGAGAGACGGCTGTCCACATAGTTGGGGTTGGGGCTGGGCCCTCATACTCCTCTACTGACTCCCCACTCCATGGCATCACACTGCATCCACATCCTGGAACACCAGGTTTCAGTTTGGTCCCACTTTCCTTGGGGAGATATAAACAATATGCTCCCCTTTGGTGGGTTAGGATCCCATCATTCCCCCTCTACACATCGCCATCTTTCCACTCCCCCCACCTCAGTTGGCTACGATATGCAACCCTGGATTTGGTCTGACCCCTGCCATACTACCTGGGCCTCCCCCCTGTGTATAGTGGCTTTTTCCCTGTGCCCCTTTGGCATTTTTTAAAGCTTACCTCAGCAGACTCAGGTTGTACCTCTCCTTTGGCATTTGGCTTACTTCACTTAGCATAATCTCCTCTGGTTCTTCCCATGCATCGATGTGCTTCATTCCTTCATCACTGCTTTCCAGTAATGCATAGTACTCCATTGTATATATGTACCACAGCTTTTTAACTTGGGTTGTTTCAAACTCCTTGCAATTGTGAACTATGCTGTGATGAACATTGAAGCACAGATGTCTGGCCATGGTTTGTTTCTTGCCTCTTCTGGATATATGCCCAATAGGGGGGGTTCTTGGGTCATGTGATAGCTCGATTTCCATCTGTTTTCGAGAGCACCAAATCGATTTCCATAGTGACTGTACATACCTACATATCCACCAGCAGTGGATGAGAGTTCTTGTCTTTCCACAGCCCCTCCAACACTTGTTGCTTTCTGGTTTTTTTAATTGGACTATCCTTGAGGATGTTAGGTGGTATCTTGTGATTTTTATTTGAATTTCCCTTATGGCTAACGATTGGGAACATTCTCTCATATGTTTATTGGCCATTTGTATTTCTGCCTCTATGAAACTTCTGTTCAGGTCCTTTGCCTACATCCTCACTGGGCAGTTAGCTTTGTTCTTTTTGGAAGCTATCAGGGTATTGTAGATTTTAGTAATAAGGCCTTTATCTCATGTGTCATTGCTAAAGATGCTTCCCCAGTCCAGGGACTCTCTTGGTGAATTCTTTCTACGTGCACAGGTGTTTTATCTTCTTGATCAGGTAATCCAGTAAATTAAATCTGCTTTACTTCTAATAGTTAGCATCCAGCTTGATGAATCTATAGAAATTGCAATCTGTTCACAGTTATTAGTTTACATGAGGCATATTATATTAATGATGGTGACTTTAAATATGAGTTTCCTTTTTTTTTGGGGGGGGGGGCATCACTGCTCTCCAGCGGTGGGAGTAGGAGGCCCAGCCCCACTGCTGGAACTGAACCTCCATCCCAGTGGGCCGCATACCTGCGCATAACCACTATGCCACCAGGGCTCAGCTCCAAATATGAGTTTCCTTTTTGCAAACCTCTTGAAACAACAACTACTGCACTTGATGCATTTGACACAGTTGGTTCATTTCTGAAAGAGCATAAGATCTCTTAGGGAAAGATTTGTAGTGTCTACACAGATAGTGCTTCAGCTATGCTAGGTTTGAGAGGCAGAGATGGAGACACAGAACAGAGACAGAGTTCAGGCAAGAACCTGAAGTAAAGGATAGCTTTATTAAGATAGGAGAACTGCCAAGCAGATTCTGCAACCCAACAAGTTAGGTTAGGGAAGTCGCGAAGGTTAGGGAAGTCACAAAATATATATATTCGTGCCAAGGAAGTATATGTTGACAAGAGGAAGGGAGGTTTTTTATGACTGCAGCTGTGGAGTCTGAGTCCGTGAGTGTAAAGTTTATTTGGACGTGAAACAGAACCGGAGATCCAATTGGAAGTTTTAAGGCAGACTTTATTCGGGAAGCTTGTGGGCTGGTTCAACATCTTGAGGGGCGGGGCTGGGGGGGAGGGAAGAACTGACGAAACTGCACCAAAGGAACAAAAGGAAGAATTTTTATACCACTCTGACAAGAGTAGCTGTTAGTCTTCACGGGAAGAGGGTGCGTTTTTTGATCTGTCACTTCTCACATGAATGACGTGTACCCAGCGATATCTCTTTTTTGGGCAGTTGGCTGTATCAGATAAGTGTTACTCGGAGGAGGTCAGGGAATGGGTTGGGTAAACATTCCTCGGGTGAGGGGTCAGGGTGACTTCACCTTTGGGAGGATGGGGCTGGTCTATCTTTTAGAGACAGGCAGATATCTGGATTCCGGACACAGAGGGTGAAACAGAGGTTAAGCGAGGGGAGGGGTTGGCAGGAATGAGCTCTGAGATGGGGATGCTGCATCTAAAATGGAGTCCCTTGTGCCAAGACCAGACAGTGAGAAATCATTGTGTTCTTACAAACTCCTTCTCTGGAATGCTGGGGGCAGGATATTGAAGTCCAATAGGTCACTCATCTTCCTGAATGTTTGGGGGAAGAGGTTTTGAAGTTCAGCAGGTCATCCATCTCTCTGAGAGGCTGGGAAAAAGGGACTACACCCTCCTGGCCTGGAGAGATAAGCTCCTTGAAATGCTGGGGGCAGGAGCTTTGAAGCCCAGCATATCATATATTTTCCCTACAGGCTGAAAAGTGGGTGGGGAACTGCCTGGCCTGGTCCCGGCCCAAACATTCCAGACTCTCAATAGTGATAATGAACATTGTGTTCTGTCTTTAGCGATTTCCTACTGAGGTAGGGCAACAAGGGGAGGGGTTAAGAGCTGGAAGGATCGGGACCTGGCCAGTCCACAGTTAAAGGTCAGGTTGGAGATGTCCTTCATTCATTTCTGCAAATATTTAAACACACAGGAGCTAAAGGTAATAGAATATAAATTATTATTAGAGGCCCCGTGAGAGGCATAATCCAGGCCATGACAGGGTTTTGAAACCATGAGGAGGAACTGGTGGTGCTCCACTGACGTTTTCTGATTTCATTGGCCATGCTGTGGAGTGCTTTAACGCTTTGCTCAACTATACCTGATTCATTAATATAGTATAACATTCTTCATGCTCCCTCTTTGTCTACCATCAATAAGTCAAGGGCTCAGCGGCTTTGCAGGGTGACTTGAGCTAAGTATGCCAGTTTTTTGGAAGGAGTCCAGTTATTTAGAAGTGGAATCCAAAAGAAAGAAAGAAAAGAAGAAAGAAGTGGACTCCATTGCATTTTGTCATGAAAGGCTTGAGCCTGAGTGATGGTTTGTCCTCCTGAAATGCCAGCTGCGGCTAAGGTGGAAGTGAAGCTGAGTCTGACTAGCACTGGCAGGGAAACTGCTGACGTGGTTTGAGAGAAGAGCAATTGCATATGTCCCACAACCATCGGAAGCCTCCTGGCTATGCATTGTGACTTGGGGAACTACGATGACTGGGAGGCAAAGGGTGTGGCTGGAGGTATTGAGGCACTTTGTTAGGGTTCCATTGCACCAGAAGAAGGTTCCTGGAGGAGCTTTGAGTGAGTCTGTAATGGTTTTAGTGTGATTGCAGGGTCGACTCTGGGTCTGTGTTGTGTATGACAAATAGGACATGGGATAGCTAATATTAACATGGCTCTCAGAGTAAAAAATGATATGTTGGAATGGGAGCAGGACAAAGGTTGCTGGTTTTGCCAAAAGGGAGGGAGATTATTGGAACTGTGCCAATACTGATGTTGGAGGGAGACACTGATAAAGCGGGATGAGTTTTCTATTCCAGAAGCATTTAGCATGGGGTCTGCTACTTGGGTCAGTTTTACCCACTTGAAGCAGGGAGGGGTGTCATCTTCCTTTTTAAGCTGGGTCAACAGGTTAAACTCATTATCCTGAATTTCTTTGGCTATTTCATCAAATCTTTTTGGCAGGTAAGGAAACAGAACATATTGTCTATGGATTGTTTTTTTGTTTGCTTGTTTTTGAGTGAAGTCTTTAATGATTACCATTTTAATATTTTATAGTGATTGCCTTGCATCTGAGGTAAGAGAGCTCTTGTGCAAACAGCTTATAGGAGTGCGCTCAGGGGAAGATGATGGAAGGAGGGAAAGGCAGAATAGAGTGAGGGAAGAAAGCTAAGTCAGGATGGACATCAACTGGATCCCTGATTCTAGCTGACCCTGCAGGAAGCTCTAGAGCATGAATATTCAACACTGGAATTGTTGGTGCCACCTTGAGGCATGGTGACTGATCTTCTGAACTCGACAATCAGTCAATCATTGAGTGCTGCTGCTGCTGTATTATAGACAAGAAAGGCGACTGGTGCAGAAAGAACAGGCAAGCAGCAGCTGGGTGGTGAAGGGGGCTCTCCCTCAGGAAAGAGGATCTGAGTGAGGAACCAGTAGCATCTACAGCTGCTCAGATCCACCTGCTTCCTACATGAAGTTCATTCTATCTAGGCACGCATTCTTGAGGATCTTCATTGGTAACAGTTTCGGCGTTGCTGTACAGGGGTCCCTTGGTGCAAGCAAGGTGATGTCACAATAATGAACTCATATTGGTGGATTAGCTCTTGAGTAGGGATTCTGGCTGCAGTACTACAGACAGGAAACCAAACCCTCATTCATTCAAGAAGAACCATTGCTCTTTCTCCGCCAGTTGTGTGGGCCATGTGGAGACAGAGCAAGTGGGGGAAGGATTTTCATGAGGGAGAGGAGGCGAGAGTGTCCTGTGCAGATGGGTGGGAGAGAGAGCAGGGTGCAGCATTGTCTATGGATTGTTAATTTGAAGGCAGGATATGCCTCCATGGGGGTTGTATACAGACATGCTTTGACACCCTTTCCCAACCTTTGATTCCAGGAGTCTGCAATGTATATTTGATACTCTTAAAGATGATTTCAGGGTAGGATGTCACTTAAAGAGTTTCCAGCAACATTTTGGGAATGATAATCACATTTGCTGTTACACAGATGACATATACACGAAAAATATGTACGCCCTAGATATGTATGTGGCCACTTTTTACTGTACTGTTGTTTTTGGTCATGGAGATAGGAGAGGATGAGGTCCTTTTCGTAGTAGGCCTAAGGGACACCTGGGGCAAAAAGACGAAGTTGGGTGTTGTTGAAGCAAAAGTGGACAGGTCATTGACACCCACCTTGATCGCAGTGAGTGTTACTAATGATATGAGTTTTGCCCTCTGCGATTCCATGGAACATGAACTGTCATACATAAGCTCCTGGGCGTGGAGCGGACTGGGACAAGCAAAAGGTTGTGTAAGTGGGTTTGTGCCAGGCAACGATGCCTGGACACACATCAGTTATGGGAAATAGAAAGGACCCTAAGAAAGCTTAGGGTAGTGGGTCCCAAAACCTGGGTTGAGTACCGGGCTAGCTAGGTTGAGTTTGAGGCTAGCTTTACTCTAGTGAGTCCCAGGGTCACCAAGGTCTTTGCACTGGGATTAGTGAGGATGACAGGGAATGGTCCTGTCCACTTAAGTTGTGAAGGCTGAGGATGGAATTCTTCTAGCAAGACAGAGTCTCCTGGGCTGATTATAAGTCAGGTCGTGCAGGATCAGGGGTGGAAGACGCCAGTCTGCGTGCTCCTGGAGCAGTTTCCTTAAAGGAGAAAGAAAAGGAAAATAGTATGCCAGTGGATTGGCAGGTTGTGGTTGATCAGAAAAAGTTCAAAAGGGCTTAAAAAGGAAGGCAAGTGAGGGGTGGCTTGAATTTGAGTTAAGACAGAAGGAAGTAAGTCCACCTACAAACAGCGAAGTTTCAGGGACATTTTAGACAGATTTTTTTTTTTTTATAATTCCATTCATCTTTTCGACCTTTTCAGGGGATTGAGGCCTGTATGGAATATGTAGAGAGCATTTGATATTCAGGAGAGTGAGACTTGCTATGTGATTTGGGATATGAAGCAGGGACAGTTATCTGACGGAGTTGGGGAGACCAAATCTGGGAATGATTTGGGTTAGTAAAATGTCTGTGACTATGTCTGCTGTTTCTTGGTTGGTGGGGAAGGCTTTGACCCAATCTGGAAGGGTATTTACTAATGTAAGGAGAAATCTAAACTTTTGTGTTTAGGTATATGAATGAAGTCAATTTGCCAGTGTTGGCTGAGCAGGTGACCATATAGCTGGTGAGTGGAGATTTTTGGTTTAAGGGCTCCTTGAGTTATTTACAGCTTTGCATATAGAACAGGAGGCACTGACATTTTGGATGAACTGGGTTAGTTTAGGGTGAGAGAATATTGGTTGCAGGAATTGGGATGGGGCACGAGGCCCTGTGTATAAACAGGAATGTATTTGGTGTATGACGCCTTCAGCTTGCTGTGTGGGTAATGCTATTTGACTATGGAGAACTAGCCACCCTTCAGGAGTTTCTTTCCTCCGGTCTGGGTCAGGGTGGTTTCTTCCTGGGGTATGTAAGAGGGTTGCACTTCGGGGCTAGTGAAGTGGAGAGTTGGAGCAGAGTTAGCAGGGTTGACCGTGAGGATTCTGGAAATAGTGTCTGCCTTATTGTTTCCCTGTGTGACAAGAGAGTTATCAATTTGATGTACTTTGCAGTGGATCATAGCAACTTTTTTTAGTAACTGCAGAGCCTGTAAGAGATTAGCTATTAACTTAGTGTTTACAACGGGGAACCCTTGGGTAGTGAGAAATTCCCGGTCTTTCCTCCAGATGGTGACGTGACAGTGAGCTATAAAGAATGCATACTTACAACCGGAATATATACATATGAGTCATTTTTCCTTTCGCTAAATGGAGGGCTCAGGGTAAGAGCAATGAGTTCCGCTTTTTAAGAAGTGGTCTCGACTGGGAGGTGTGCAGCTTCCCAGACCTGATCAAGTGAGATGACAGCATAGGCGACTTACCATCGTCCCTGAGCATCTGCAATGGAACTATCAAAAAACTAAGTTAGATCTGGGTTAGGATATGGCTAATATGAGAGCTCAGGTCGGGGAATTGTTCGTTTTTCAATTGCTTGTGGGCAGGAGTGGCTGCTAGGCTCTGGTGAGTTTAGGAGGTGAGGCAAGAGGGTTGCTGGGTTTAGAGAGGGGGCTGCCACAAGATTATGTTAGGGTTTTCAATAAAAATGAGCTGAATTTCTTGTAAACAGATTGAAGACAGCCAAGACAGGACCCAATGTGAGAGGAGGTCCTGCAGTCTGTGGTTAGACAGCGTCTGTATGGGCTCTCCCGATGTTAGATTTCGGGTTTCCGTGGTGAGGGTTGTGGCTGCCGCCAGGACCTGAAGACACAGCTGCCAGCCTCTGTCATATCTAGTTGTTTGGACAGGTAAGCTACAGAGGATAGACGGGGTAAACGATATAGGGCTGGAGCCAAGGACGTATATGCTGACAAGAGGAAGGGAGATTTTTTATTGCTGCAGCTGCAGGGTCTGAGTCCGTGAGAAATCATTGTGTTTATATAAACTCTTTCCCTGGAATGCTGGGGAAGGAGCGTTGAAGTCCAGTGGGTCATCCATCTTCCTGATTGGTTGGGGGAAGGTCTGAGAAAAGGGACTGCATCCTCCTGACCCGGAGCAATAAGCCCCTTGGAATTCTGGGATCAGGGGCTTTAAAGTCCAGCAAGTCATGCGTCTTCCCGAGAGGCTGGAGGGGGTCCCTGGTCTGCCTGGTCTGGGCCCTGCCCAAATGAAGGTGTTAATCTGGTTCTCAACCTTTGCTGCTGAGTGAGCCTCCCACAGTCATGGGCACTCACTGCGCGATTCTTCAGCAGAGATCAGCCACAAAGACACTGCCACAGGGTTACGCGTAATGGAAGGCGTCAGAGCTCTTTCAAGTTTGTGAAGGTGAGCACTCTGAGCAGGCCACTGTTTCCCCAACTGTGCAAGGAATTGGATGCACCAAATAATGCTCTGCTATTTCACACTGAAGGGAGATGGCTGTCTAGAGGAAAAGTTTTTTAAGGTGTTTTTGAGCTTCGTGGTTAACTTAAAACTTTTTAAAGCAGAAAGCAAGACCACAGTTTGAAGCACTTTTCAGCAATAAAAATGAACTGTAGAAAATAGCTTACCTGGTTGCCATCTTCAATGCGTTCCATTTGTTACTGCAAGGGTGAAATGAAACATGCCTCGATTTGTCTGAAAAGATCCAATCATTCCAAATGAAACTTCAGCTCTGGCAAAAAAAAGTTTGGATGAAAATAAAATTTACATGTCGCCTATCTTATATGCTTTCTGTGAAGAAAATGACATTAAATCAGACAAAAGGATCACGATGACAGTTTCTGTGAAAGAACACTTGCACATACTTGCAGACGGAATTTCATTGTCTTTCCCAAATCTATCTAAAATCCCATTTGCACTTTCCAGAAGCCCATTCACAAAGTTGAAGATGTTCCTGAAATAGCACAAAAGGAGTTCATTGAACTTATTAACAGCAAGACAGCGAGAACTGATTTCTATACAATGCCAGTTACAAAATTCTGGATCAAGTGTTTGCAGTCAGATCCTGTTCTGTGTGAGAGTGTGTTGGGTCTTCTTCTATTCCCAGATATCTTTGTTAATCAAGGGTTTCCAGCTTGTTGGTTATCAAGCCTAAATACAGAAAGTAAACTTATTGTGGGAGATAATTTTTGTTGTGCTCTTGAATTTCTGATCTGGTGAGAAAGAAGCTATCTCAACCTTTGCACTGATGTTGGCTTTTTTTTTGTTTTGTTTTTTGCTTTTTTTGGGGGTGGGGGCATCACTGCCCTCTGGTGGTCATGGGAGCTACCCAGCCTTGCTCCTGGAGAGCTACTGCCAGATTTGAACTGCCAAGCCAGTGGGCTGCAGTCCCACACTCAACCACTACACCACTGGGGCTCAGCCCTGATGTTGGCTTTTAATGCATACTGTTGCAAAATGTAACAATGTAGTTGAATGTTGTTATATTGAGAGTGTTACCCATCCTGCACCATGCTTCAAGACAATATGTCATTTATTTGTAAGTAGAAACAAATATTTCCCAATATATAATTACATGTTGTTCATAGGATTAATCATTATGCAGATGTCCTCAAACTTTTTATTTTTTTTATTATTTTTTGGGGCCATCACTGCCCTCTGGTGGTCGTGGGAGCTACCCAGCCTTGCTCCTGGAGAGCTGCTGCTGGATTTAAACCGCCAAGTCAGTGGGCCACAGTCCCACACTCAACCACGACACTACCGGGGGCTCAGCCCTCAAACTTTTTAAACAAGTTTGTTTACTGTCCCTCAGATCATTGGAGGACAGGATTATCGTTTTAAAAAAAAAAAAAAACTATAAATAAATTCCTATGCACACTGCACATATCTTATTTTGAAGTATGGGAACAAATATAATAATTAAAATGAAGAACGGGCTGAGCCCCGGTGGCGTAGTGGTTGTGCATGGGACTGCGGCCTACTGGGATAGAGGTTCAATTCCGGCTCCCAGGAGCAAAGGCTGGGCCTCCTCCTCCCACCACCTGAGGGCAGTGATGCCTAAAAAATAAAATATAAAATAAAATAAAATAAAATAAAGAACAAGTAAAGCTAAATCAACAAACTTACCAGTACTTCAATGGGAACCATGGGCCTGCTTTTGGCTAATGAGATGTTCAATGTCGGGTTCCACATTTGTCACTGCTAGTCGTAACAAGTGATGCAAGTGGGCGTCAGTGAGTCTAGATGTGTTTGGATATTTCATCATTCAGGAAAAAGTCTGTTCAGAGACACAAGTGCTGCCAAAGATGGTTGCCATTTTGAGCGCTTGGTTCCTGAGATTAGGATATGTCTCAGGGGGGAGAGATGCATAGAAATTAGGAAGGCTGCTTTACTTGAATGTGTCTTTCAGAGAGTCACAATTCTGCAGTTCAGCCAGTTCCATTTGGTAAATTATTTCCATATTTTCAATGTCAATAGAAAATGGGTTATGGAAAAGCTATCTGTCTTACTCATGGAAATGAAGCTCTTTAAACCTAAATTGGAATTCCTTTTGCAACTTTTCCAGTAAATCCACACATGTTTTGTTTGGGAATGCAACCAATGGCTATGCTGCTAACAAATTTTCTGTTGTAAGGAGATGGCAGAAACTTTCATCCTTCATTTGTTTGATGAGGAGGTTTAATTGTACTCCAAGTGCTTTCACATGTGATTGCACATCACAGATGAGCTTCCCCTTTCCTTGAAGTTGCACATTAAAACTGTTGAGTAGCTCTGTTACATCTGTCAGAAAGGTGAGGGGCCATTTCCACTTTGCATCATTGAGCTCTGGTACTTCTTTGTATTTTGAAAGCAGAAAAGGTGTAATCTGTGGAAGCGAATCATAGAAATGTTTCAATACTCTCCCTCAACTCAGTCATCGAACTTCTGTGTGGTACAAAACACCTTCATAGACAACATTTAACTCAGACAGAAATTCCTGAAATTGTCTGTGGTTTACTGCATTAGCTCTAATGAAGTTAACACAAGATACGACAATTTTCATAATAGAGTCCCACTTCAATGATTTACTACACAGCACTTGTTGGTGGATGAGGCAGTTTTTGGCTATTGGATGAGAATGGTTATGTTTGTCCATCTCTTGGGTAATGTGAGCAATTACTCCTTTCTTAGACCCAACCTGTGCTAGAAACACCATCAGTTGTAACACTGGCTAGCTTAGCCAAGTCCAGCGCAAAACCAATCACAGTTTGGCAAACCTTTCCATAGATATCCTCTCCTGTAATTGTTCCTTTGATGCTTTTCAGTGCAGCAAGCTCTTCTGTGACTTTGAAATAGTCATGCGTCCCACGAATAAACATTAGGAGTTGTGCAGAATCACGAACATCATTACTTTCGGTGAGTGCCAAGGAAAAGTAGGAAAGTGTTTTTGTGGAGTTTTGCAAATGCTGATGCAAATTGTCTCCCATTTCTTCAATCCTTCGTGTAATTGTAGGTCCTGAAAGACTCACTGTACTGAATAAATCAGCCTTCTCTGGACACATCTCTCTGACAACAGAAAGAAGGTTGTCCGGGAGCCATCCAGCCCGGACTTGCTTGACCTGGCTACAGTCATGTAGCCTGAACTCTGTTACGGTTTATTGCCTGAGATTTGTGGTCTGTCACTTTTATAACTTTAAAGCCCTGGCCTTTGAAGCTTGACTTGCAGATGTGCTGACCTTCACTTGTTAATTTTGAAGATAACCATATGCTAATTGCCTAAGCTTGCTTGCCCTATAATATTGGTGTATTTCTCCCTACTAAATGAGACTTGATCAGAGTACTGTCTTGTCCCCATTTCTCACGTCTCCTGTTTCCCAAATTCCCGCTTCCCCTTCCAGGACTTGTGAATTATGGACCTGCAGGCCAGGACAGAAGGCATTCTTTAACAAATTCTCACTTCACAAATGGTCTGCCAGTGCGTGCTATTAGCTTGGCAACTTGAAAACTTGCTCACAGTGATGAACTATTTAGCTGCTTCTGCTTCACAAAAGTATTTTGCTGAGTTGACAATGTATTTCTCAGTTGACAATGTATTTTCTCACTTCTCCAACCAAACAACCATATTTATTTTTATGTTGAGTTTGATAGTGTCGATGCAAATTGCATTCTTTGAACACAGACACTATATTCTGGCATATCAAACACAGAGTTCTTTCCTTGTACTGCATGAAAAAGTAATCATAAATCCCTTATTCTTTGAATATCCTACACTCCAAGTCAATTTTTCTCTTTCTTGATATCATTGTTTCTTAGGGATGCAAATTGCTATTAGTCCTTGGTCCTCGGGCAGCAGCGGGCTCTGCACAGGCAAGCTTGTTATTCGGCTGATCACACCCGAGACTGAGAGGAGGAGTTGAGAGGCAGAGAGAAGGAGGGAAGTGGGAGAGTGTGGAGCACATTCCACACATACACACTGCGGCCCTGGATGAGTCGGCTGCTAAGCAGGACAGACAGCAGCAGCAAAACCACCCAGCGGGCTGGGTAAACCTCCTGGTGGGCTGCACGTAGCTTGCAGGCCATAGTTTGAGGACCCCTGATCATTGTTCTTTAACTATGTTCAATTTGTGGCAATGAATATATATCCAGCATATCAAATATTTACATTATGATTCATAACAGTAGCAAAATTGTAGTTATGAAGTAGCAACAAAAATAATTTTATGTTTGGGGTCATGACAATATGAGGAAGGGGTGTGACATTAGGAAGGCTGAGAACCACTGCTCTAGTGAATACCTTCCAACTTTGGAGCAGGATTTAAAGTCTTGTCAACATGCAGAATGCACTGGAAAGTGGATTGTTGCAGGTGCAGTTAGGTTAAAATTTAGTACCTGTGTTAGTCTGAGTAGACTATAGAACAAATTTATAAACACACTTATGTATGTAAGGGAGATGCTTCTATACAAGAGGAATGGAATGTTGAGAAAACATCCCAACCCAGTCCAGTTCAAGTCCATATGTCTGATATTAGCCCCTATGTCTGATACCAATCTATAAGTCCTCTTTAGACTCACAAAGCACATGCAATGGCACCAGGACAATCACAGGCCTGTGGGTAGAAAGTCTTTGGCTCCAGTGGCACTGTAAGCATCTCAGTGCTGGCAGGGGCCTCTTTGTGGTTTCTCAAGCATCTGAGCACTGGCAGGAATCTCTACGTGATTTTTTTTGGCTTCAGAGGTCTGTTTCTATCAGGGTATGTCCATATGGCTTCTCCTCTGGATGTCTCACAGAGAGTCAGCCTTGTGTCTTGTCAGTAGCGCATCTCCAAAGGACTGAGTAGTGTCTCCTGCTTCCAAGAAGGAAGTACCAGATTTCCCAGAATTCTCAGAGGAGAAAGGCATGCCCATAGAGGTCTCATTGGCTATCTTCAGAGTGACAGCATAGCCTCCACCCCTACACTCTTACTTCTCAAATCGACAGCAGATTAAGTAAGTGTCACAGTGCCCTACCAATCAATCTCCCTTATCAATCCTTTAAAGTTGTTTGGACACTCTGCTTTCTTTTCACAGGAGGTTTTCATCTATTTACTTAGTTTCTGTTGTTACTTTTTTGTTTTAATGTTTTTCTGTGTATGAAATCCAAGATAAGTATATCTATAGAGACAGGAAGTGGTTGAGTAAGTCCTGGGGGCTGGCAGGATGATGGAGAGGAAATGAGGGAACAGTGATGAATACAAGAATGAAGAACATGGCCCCGGTGGTGGGCGTGGTGGTTGTGCGCAGGGCTGCGGCCCACTGGGTTAGGGGTTCAAATCCAGCAGCAAGGCTGGGCCTCCTACTCCCACCACCAGAGGGCAGTGATGTCCCCCCCCCAAAAAAAAGAATGAAGAACATGTTCTAAAACTGATGGTAGTGCAACAGTGCTTCGTGTGATTGAACTATTGAATTGTAAGCTATGTCAATTATATGCCAATAAAACTATTGGGAACAAAAAGATGACCACAGTCCTCACAACTGGGTCAACAGGAAGCAACATAATAAATGGAGAGAAGGTTAGATTGTCAAGGATTTCATCTTTCTTGGAGCCACAATAAATGTTCATGGTAGCAGCAGTCAAGAGATCAAATAAAATGTTGTATTGGGTAAATCTGCTGCCCGAGACCTCCTGTCATGTGATGGGACTGATAGGTAGCTAGTGTAGGGAAAGGGGGCCCATTACGCATTGTTTGTAAAAGATCAAGCTATGGGTCAAACAGGAATGACACACTGCACATTCTCAATGACCTAGGTTTCCAGCCAGCAATGCTGCAGCTGGACTGGCTCCCCTAGGCCAGATAAATTCAGTTCAGCCAATGGGGTCGACCAGGGTCGTCCACCACACCTCCCCGCAGGAGAACTGAGAACCCAAGTTTGGGGCGCTGGTGAGCTCTTGCCCAGCGACTGCTCCGCAGTGTAGGGCAGCCAGCTGCGGTCCGGATCCAGGCAGTTTCCAGGGCGGCAGACAGGGGTGAGGGAGCTCGTGGGTGCCTGTGTGAATGTGAAACTTCTTTTAACATTCATAAAACTCGTTTGAATCACGAACCAGGCTTTGGCTTGAATTCTTTCTCAAGTGGAGCCAAGGACCGAGGTATATATACCTCTTCTCAAGAGCCCTTACAGGACTGTGCAGGAATTAGATAGTCATAAGTTATATAATGACACACGCACTAAAAGGCACTGAATCGTATTTTAAGTGGGCAAGTTTGACGGCATGGAGGTGAAGGAAGGGGAGGAGGGGGGAGGAAGGAAGAAGAGAAGGAAGGCTACTACCACTTTGAGCTTCTCTTCTCTGAGTTCTTCCCACTTCAAAGTATGAATTCAGATCAGAATCAGAGAAAAGGGCTGAATGGGAAGAGTGAGGTTTATGGAGGTGGAATTTTGATGGACCTCACGGACCCCCAGCTAACCGGAGAGCTGCAGAGACTAAAGGGGCAGGTTTTTACCCTGCTAATGGAAGATCTTCCACCACAGGCCAGCTTTCTGGTGGGTCTTGTGCAGCTCCCTTCCCTTTTCAGTGTGTGTACCTCTGCCCTCTGAATTCAAGCTGTGCCCCTGTGCCCAGGCCTGGAAACCAAGGGTCAATTAAGCCATTGTGGGGGCATGTGAATAACTTGTCTTTCCCCTCCCACACTCTTTCGCTATCTCAGTTCATTCCACCGATAAGGAAATGTTTCTTAATAACACTTCACCTTTCTTTGTGCTGGGGATAGGGGGCGGGGAGCATACCTCCACCTCCTTTTATGTTAGGATTCCTTTCCACATCACCTCTTTCCCTTTCTTTGTTACCTACTTCCCCTGTGCCTGGTTCCATCTGGCTAACAGAAAAAAGGAAAGAAGGAAGGACAATATATATAAAACTCTGAGGGAGAAGGGAATGCATTTTCTTACTGAAGCAGGCTTATCCACAAACTTAGAGTGGAATAGTTAGTGTTTCTTGACCTAACGGAGACTTTGTGGGTGCTTAGTCAATCAGAAGAAAAATGTAGAAGGAGACTGGAGCTGAGGACTTACAAAAGGGATATGTTTCATTGCCCCTTTAAGCACAGGGGAACACCCAAAGTGTGGTAACCACACAGGCTGTTACACCAAAAGCTTTCTAAAGACTTCTGTAGTCTGTCCCGCTGCTAAATTTTAGTGACAAACAGGATATCTATCTAGTCTCTGCCTAAATGTCTTCTTGGTCTTGGAAACGAACCCTGTTTCCAAGTTCAAAGTGACTCATTCTCCTGGAACGTACTCTATGGACATTTTCTGGACACCCACTCACCTGGAAAAACTGAGCTGCGTCCAGCCTCATGCTCCCTCCTTCTGCTTGTCTTGAGGACAGCAAGCCCTTTGTAGGTATGCTTGGCTGGCCAACCTTTTATGTTTCTGGGATGGTTTTCTCGGTTCTTGCTTCTCAGGCCTGAAAGAACTCATGTGTCAGAAGCACTTTTGTAAGTCCAAATAGCTTTTATGAGGGAAAGGGAAGTTTCCGGAGTCTCCGGTAGTACACACTATCCCTGAATAGTGGGCCACATTGTGTGGGCCGCTTGAGGACAGCACAAGAAAGGGGAAAATGGCATTAAGAAGAGTCTAGAGAGCCCAGAGTGCCTGAAACAAAAAAGGAAGAAAAGCTCCGGAGAGATTCCCCACTCTGACCTGCAAGTGTGTGGCCTGCCCTCAGTCTCTTTGTCCCCTCCCATCCCACGGTTGAGTGGGGGTGGGGATGGCTGAGGATATTGGCTGATCTTAGTGGCTGGGTTCAGGTGCACCTGTGTGACATAATATTGCTGGTGCCTAGTGTTGTGTGCCTAGGTTTCTCTGGAGGAGAAATATACCTTGGTCCTTGGCTCCACACACAAGAAGAATTTAAGCCAAAGCCTAGTTTGTTTCACACAGGCATCCACGAGATCCCTCACCCCGTCCGGGCAGGGAAACTGCCAGAGAGAGAGAGAGAGAGAGAGAGAGAGGGGGGGAGGGAGAGAGAGAGAGAGAGAGAGAGAGAGAGAGAGAGAGAGAGAGAGAGAGAGAGAGA